>CAKOAT010185154.1:154642-218211 GCA_932364175.1 Eruca vesicaria subsp. sativa
CTTAACCTAAGTATTTATCTGTTTAATTATTTTAAAACTTAAATATTTTCTAAATTTCAGGTCAAAACAAACAAACGAAATGAGAATAAAATTCAAAATAAATATTTATACCGAGTAATAACCAAAATATAAAAAAAACATAGCAAGAGAAAAATGGAAGATAAATAGGATTGACACGTGAACGTAAACTTCTCATAACCATAATTAATTTTTAAATTGTTAAATCATGATATAAAACTGAGTTAATTTTTAATTTGTTAACTTTTATTTTTTTTTAATTTTTTAAATCATTATGGCTATGTTAAATCATGACAATAATTAATTTTAAATTGTTTATTTGTATTCAAAAAACTTAAAATCTTGCTTTTAAAAATAATTTTAAATTTAACATAATTTTTTAGAAAATTATTTTTAAAAAATATAATTTTTTAAAAATATAATTTTTTAAAAATATAATTTTCTAATATTATTAGACAAATAAATAAATTATATTAAATTAGTTTAGAAACTTTATATATTTTAATTGCAAATATTTTACCAACTGCTTCTTTAAAAACATTAGGGAACTTGCTATACTCTACCAATCAAGCCCAGTGACACTCCATTTATTTTCCATCACTCGAACACTGAAAAGTAAAAAGATATATGAAATCAGATCCATTAAATTCTAAGATTTGATTTACATTTCTAATTAAAGTTGTTTTTGGTCATACGTATAGATAATTATATAAAAATTCCAAAATTCTAAAATTTCAAATACATACAAAAACAATCATATGTAAATTTTAAATTTGTGAATATTAAAATTTTATATTTTAATTACATATATTCACCATGCGCAAGGCGCAGGTCTCTATATCTACTCTATTAAAACAGAGTCATTCTTTTTATCTACTGATACAAGTTGTCATTTAAATTTGGATCCTTTCTGGAATGTTACAAATAATATAAGTCATATAATTGATTGAACCGTATTAGTTAAATTAAACCAACACAATTAATGTAAAAGACGACCTTAATGTAAACTACCTTCAAAATAAGGCAGATATCTATATGTATACCGAAAACACATATTTTCTCCTACACATATGTAAATCATCAAAATATAGAATATGGAAATCTACTAATTATACTTAATTAAACTAGTGATTATTTATGGAATATAGTCTTGGGCTTACTTTTATTTTTTGAACAAATTATACAGTTTGGTTTTTGGGCTTCATATTAAAAAAAACTCCAAAAAGCATTGAATAAAATTTCCACCTTAAAAGATCAAAAAATCAATTATTATTTTCAGACCCAAAAGGTATTTAATATTTTTAACAAAATAGAATTATCTATTATTAATCATTTACTTAAATTATATACTTTAAACATGTTAATATATTTTACTATTTTAAATAACAATCACTTTGTTTTGATAAATTTCAATTGTAACTTTTAAATAATTTATTGTTTTATTTTTCTTAAATAATTTACTGATTAAAAAATGTAAAGCAAAACCAAAAACCAAATCTAAAAACTAAAATCCCAAACCAAAAACTGAAAACACATTTTTTTTTTTGCTTTGTTTATTTACAAAATAAAATATTTCAAATTTTTTTTAAAACATTTGTTTTCATATTTTCAGTTTTAAATTAGATGTTTTATTATTTGATATTTATTTGTTGGTAGTATCAGTTCAAACTAACTCAGATGGTTTAAAAATTAAAAACCAAACCAAAAACTGAAAATGAAAAGTAGAAACTTAAAAACTAAAAACAAAAAACCAAAATCTAAAAATAAAAGGTGAAACTAAAAACTAATGAAAAACAATCATCACCATAAATTTTGGTGAATTGATTTTATATCCAAATATTTTTTAAATTAAGACAAAATCCAATTATATAAATTTTAAATCATAAAAAGTTTCTGCGCTTTCAAGCGCGGGTCAAAATCTAGTAAAAGAATAAAACCTTTTCAAAACAATTTCATCTTTACTCCTCTTTACTGTTGCATATGTATTTATAATATCAAATGGAGGCCTCAAATATTTATTTATTTATTTTGAAAAGGCCTCATATATATATTACATGGCCACCTAAGTGATCACGTATCTACTCTCATCAACTCTTTTAATTATTTTACTTAGAATTTCCAGAACATCGGCGATGGTAGAGAGAGACAACGAAGCAGAAGGTGTAGATAAGGCGATGATTCCTCTGCTAAGGGATCAACATGAACCGGAGGAAGACAGAGACATATTAGTTGAGACTAAAAAGCTATGGCGTATTGTTGGACCAGCCATATTCACAAGAATCTCGACCTATTTGATCCTCGTCATCACTCAGGCCTTTGCCGGTCACCTCGGCGAGCTCGAACTCGCAGCCATCTCCATCGTCAGCAACGTCATCGTCGGCTTCAACTTCGGCCTCCTCGTAAACACACACATAATAAGAAACATTTTTGGCTTATATTATAGAGTTCATCTTATAAATGAAGAAACTATATATATTATATGTTTTTAAATGCAGCTTGGAATGGCGAGTGCGTTGGAAACGCTGTGCGGTCAAGCGTTTGGAGCAAAAAAATATGACATGTTGGGAGTGTATTTGCAGCGGTCTTGGATTGTTCTTTTCTTGTGGTCCATCTTGTTACTCCCTATGTACTTCTTTGCTACTCCGATTTTGAAGTATTTTGGCCAGCCTGATGACATAGCCCAGCTCTCCGGTACTGTAGCCCTTTGGGTTATTCCTATCCATTTCGCATTTGCCTTCTTCTTCCCTCTCAACCGGTTCCTCCAATGCCAGCTTAAGAATATGGTACATATATATATATATATATATATATGTAACATTTTTAGTCTATATAGTTGTTTGGTATATATAAGTATAACATCTCAAATGGTGTTGACTAACATTAACACCAGGTGATTGCGATTGCGGCTGGAGTGGCACTTGTAGTTCACATATTTGTGTCCTGGCTTTTTGTATATGGTCTTAAACTTGGAGTCATAGGGACCGTGGCTACTGTTAATGTGTCATGGTGGCTCATTGTCTTGATCTTATTTAGTTACGCCACTTGTGGCGGTTGTCCACTCACTTGGACTGGTTTCTCCATCGAAGCTTTCACCGGACTTTGGGAATTTGCTAAGCTCTCTGCCTCCTCCGGAGTCATGCTTTGGTACAATTATTTAAGGCCACTCGTATCCTTTTTTGTTTGATTTTATATTTGGAACACAACTTCTTACAGTAGATTTTTGTTTTTTTTTTTTTATAAATGAGGCAGCTTGGAGAGTTGGTATTATAAGATTTTGATTCTGATGACTGGAAATCTGAAAGAAACAAAAATTGCTGTCGATTCTCTGTCTATATGGTACGTCAGAAATATTAGGGGTTGATACACTATCTAGTAAATATGAAAAGCTTTCGTATCATATTTTTTCTAACTGTTTTACATCATAACAATGTTGTTCATCGGCAGTATGGCGATAAATGGACTGGAGATGATGATTCCACTTGCTTTCCTCGCCGGGACTGGGTATAAGACCATGATTAATCCCTTATTTAAGAATTGGTTCTTAGATTTTTTAGTTAAAAGTTAAGAAACAATTTTTTAACTTCCACTAACTAGGTTAATCATGTTCTAAGTCCAATATCTCTCGTTGATTTATTTTGTTCGGCTTGTACTTTTATTATTATTTAAAAACCTTTTTAGGTTAGCTACAATAATAATTAGCCATGGATAAAATATAACTACTTTCTATGATAACTTTTTTCTTTTGTAGCGTACGAGTGGCGAATGAATTAGGAGCAGGCAATGGAAGAGGAGCAAGATTTGCAATGATCATATCAGTGACAGAATCGCTAATCATTGGTTTAATATTTTCGGTTCTTGTAGTATTTTTGCATGATCAAATCGGTTGGATCTTCTCTTCAAGTGAAACCGTTATAAAAGCAGTCACTGATCTCTCTATCCTTTTAGCCTTTACGATTCTTCTCAACAGTGTCCAACCGGTTCTTTCCGGTACGCCACAAAACAAATTGATTTGTTTGTTATTCCATGATAAACTGAAGTGACTTTTGATTTTTTATTAGGGGTTGCGATTGGTTCGGGTTGGCAATCATTCGTGGCGTATATAAATTTGGGATGCTATTATTTCATCGGTCTTCCACTTGGATTTGTCATGGGATGGATTTTTAAGTCTGGTGTTAAGGTAAACGCCAATTTTTCTTTTTGTAATCTCGATATTTGGAGGTTAATTTTTCTCTCTTATAGGGCATTTGGGCTGGTATGATATTCGGAGGAACCGCGGTTCAGACATTGATATTGATATTTATTGTTATGAGATGTGACTGGGAGAAAGAGGTAATTCAAGTTTTAATGCTTTGATTCACGTATATATGGTTTTCATTTCATAGCACATCTTTTCATGCAATTGTTTCGTCGTTTGCTTCGTATTTGTAGGCACGGAAAGCAAGCGTGCGCGTTAACAAGTGGTCGATCTCAAATTCAGAGGCAAGACACTGAAGATTGTATAATTGTATAATGTGTATCAATTGTACAATAAATATATATTTGAAGCATATATATTCCTTAAGCTTGGCCGTAGTAGTGACTAGTGAGCGAGTAAATAAAGCACATGCGGTATATCACTTTATCACACATGCATGGTTAATGACAGGATAGAAAAATCATATATTTCTCATATAGAAAAAAGTTTAGTTACTTTACACCAATGTATTTACCTATTACAGGCATTAGGTTTTGATGAAATATAAAGCTAAACATATCATAGTCAAGGTTTGAACGGACATGAAGCATAATGTGATGCTTTGTAATACCACTTTGAGAAAGCTGTAGATCTATACAATAACTTTTTAAAGGAGGATAAAAGTATTAGATTTTCAATAAAATGAAGTGAAACAGCTTTATATGGAAGGAGGAATTTTTATGCAGGGTATATAGAATTATTTAAAGGTTGAAAACTAAGTTGTTGAGTCCGTGACATCCAGATATGTTGACAGTTGATGTTAGTGGCATATATATATATAAACGTGGGAAATTAAGTTGTTGATCAAACACAACATGGATTATTAAAAAGACAAGTAAATTAAAGTTGCTTTAATAATGGTATGTTCATTACTTTGTGGGTTCATTCAAACCAATAACAGCTGATTAGAGAACGTTAACCGATCATAGAATATGTTTGATTAGTGTAGAACCGAATCTAAAGAAAATACGATATGTAACAAACAGAATAAAAATCAGATGTGGACTATACTAAATGAAAAGCAAAGTAGTTGTGTAAGGCACTATTTCAAATTTATTCGGAATGGTCAATTCATACCGTAAGTGCAATATTATTAACAGTTGTTGAAATTAATTATAAACAGAAATTAAGCCTAAAAATCAACATTTTATCAAAGGAAAATTAAGTGTACAAATAAATATGAATATTATACTGTTCTTAATATTAAAAGTGACTGAAACGATTGACTGAATAAAATTGTATAGCTCTATAACAGTAACTCATAATATTTTTAAGGTTTTAAGGTTTGTTCTCAGAAAAAGATAATCAATATGAAACAAATATATAACAAAAAGACGCAACGCATGTGATATCAACTTTTTTTTTTTTATCAGTCGTCCATTTACTCTATACCAAGTGGTGACTAGTCTAGTCAATTTTTTGAGAATAATTTCGTCTGACCGAATCTAATCTATATAGGAAAGTAAATAGTCTTTACTATTTGCTTCTTTAGATAGTGCATCCGCTCGTCTATTTCTACTCCGCAGAATATGAGACAGATTCACATTCTCAAGTTCCTTCTGTAGTCGTTGAAATACCTCGATTTCTGTCGTGAAAACCGGTTAGTCATGCGGTCTAGTAGACATGTCTACTAGATCCGAGCTGTCTCAATCCATATCGAAATCATCTTCAAATCTTTCATACATGAAACTATCCACGGTAAACTTTTCATGTGATATCAACTATATACACTGTATTATTAAAATGCTCCATGAATTTGTTCCACGCATGGTATACTTAAAGGGTCCCATAATTAAATTTATTGTTACTTGTATCGTCTTGATTGAAAACACACATGCATACTATTAGTGGTTAAACTGAGACGTCATAAAAGTAGACTAAAAACAATACCTAAAAAGCCTGACCGTAGTGGAGTCCCCACTCAAAATGCTTTGCTCTCACATATACTCTTCACTCTCGTCCACGTTCTTTACTTATCAAGAAGATGGGAGAAAGAGAATACGAAGCGGAAGGTGTAGAGAAGGCGAGGATTCCTTTGTTGAGGGATCAATACGAAGAAGGAGACATAAAGAGAGAGACATGGATCGAAACGAAGAAGCTATGGCGTATCGTTGGACCGGCAATATTCGCCAGATTCTCGACCTTTTCGATCTTCGTCATCACTCAGGCCTTCGCCGGCCACCTTGGGGAGCTTGAACTCGCCTCCATCTCCATCGTCCACAACGTCATCGTTGGCTTCAACATCGGCCTCCTTGTATGCTATATTATAAACTTTTTCTATAATGTCTAATTTTTTAAGAAAGTATATATATATATATATAGTATATAATATAGTCCATCCATTTCAGAACGATCTATATTTTAGAAATAAAATTGTTTTTAAAAGATCTATTTTTTACATTTTTAATATAGATAATAATGGTAAATTATCAATTTCAAAGATATTAATTATGTTTACTGAATACTAAATACCCCGCAGCTAGGAATGGCGAGTGCGTTGGAAACGCTGTGCGGGCAAGCGTTTGGAGCAAAGAAGTATGACATGTTAGGAGTGTATATGCAGCGATCTTGGATCGTTCTCTTCTTATTCTGCACATTGCTCCTTCCCATGTACTTGTTTGCGTCTCCGATTCTTAAATTCTTCGGACAGCCTGAAGACATTGCCGAGCTATCCGGCACCATCGCCGTCTGGACTATTCCTACTCATTTCGCGTTTGCCTTCTATTTCCCTCTCAGCCGATTCTTCCAGTGCCAGCTTAAGAATAGGGTATGTCACTAAATTAAGATTTGAAAGGTCGTAACCAGAACGGGCAGATTATTAATAAAATACCACATCAGGAGAAATAATTAAGTAATATACGAAAAACAAAATAAATTCACTTGTCATGCATTAATTTTAAATTAAAATTCCATAATAAACACGAATTTAACACTTGTTTTTTTTAACTTAAAAATCGTCAAATGTTAATTTGTACTATTTTTGATTTGTGTGTGTCATCCTTACGCATGAACCATACTAATCTTCTATATATCCTTTCGATTTTATGGGATGTCCCTGAAGGGTACATGTTTATTGTTAATATTCTCTTACTACACCAGGTGGTTGCAATTTCTTCCGGGGTGGCACTTCTAGTTCACATATTTGTGTGCTGGCTTTTTGTGTACGGTCTTAAACTTGGAGTCGTAGGGACCATGGCTACTGTTAACGTGTCATGGTGGCTCAATGTCTCCATCCTATTTATTTACGCCACTTGCGGCCGTTGTCCACTCACTTGGACTGGTTTCTCCGTCGAAGCTTTCTTTAAACTATGGGAATTCACTAAGCTCTCAGCGTCCTCTGGAATCATGCTTTGGTAATAAATCGTTAAACGCCACTTATGTCACTTTCTTTTAGTTTGGTTCATATCGAATACAACTTTCTTACGGTAGATTTTTGTGGAGAGACAGCTTGGAGTATTGGTATTATAGGATTCTAATAATGATGACTGGAAATCTGAAGGATACAAAAATTGCTGTCGATTCTTTGTCTATATGGTACGTCGCCAATACATAATTTTGAAGATGTGAATTTCTCATCAAATTATATTAATTTCAATTTCCATCGGCAGCATGTCAATAAATGGTTTGGAGATGATGATACCACTTGCTTTCTTTGCCGGGACTGGGTAATCAATCTCTCATGTTTACTATTACCGTATTTATGTTAATGTCTCTAGATGGACTAGTTCATGGCTTAAAACTACTCCTTTATAAGATTATAACTTGCTTTTGTAGCGTACGAGTGGCAAATGAGTTAGGAGCAGGCAATGGAAGAGGAGCAAGATTTGCAATGATAATATCAGTGACAGAATCATTAATCATTGGAATAATACTATCGGTGTTTGTAGTATTTCTTCATGATCAAATCGGCTGGATTTTCTCTTCAAGTGAAACTATCATTGAAGCAGTTAATGATCTCTCTATTCTTCTAGGCTTAACGATTCTTCTCAACAGTATACAACCGGTTCTTTCTGGTATAACACAAAAACAGTCAAATTTCTTTTGATATCTCACCCTAAACCGGGTCAACAGTTGTGAGATGACCAATTGACTTTTTGGTCAGGTGTTGCTGTTGGTTCGGGTTGGCAATCATTCGTTGCATATATAAACTTGGGATGCTATTACTTCATTGGACTTCCACTCGGATTTATCATGGGATGGTTGTTCAAGTCTGGTGTCAAGGTAACCCACATTTTCTTTTCCTTTTTATACCAAATTAGCAAATTATTATAAGGCTCTCTATATCTTACTGTATTGTTACTATATTTATTGATAGGGCATATGGGCTGGTATGATACTTGGAGGAACCGGGATTCAAACATTGATCCTGATCTATATTGTCATGAGATGTGACTGGGAAAAAGAGGTAACTCAGTTCTTACTATTGCTTTTGGTTCACGTCTATGGTTAATTTCCATGCATGCTAATGCAATCGTTTCGTCCTTTTTAGGCACAAAAAGCAAGTGTGCACGTCAAGAAATGGTCTGTCTCAAACTCAAGAAATTGAGCCCATGAGCTCGGAAAATTTGGTAGTTTTTGACATTATCATCAGGAGACAATGAAAAAATTTCAAAATAATTGTTAAGCAGTTTCAACACTATAATTGGTTAATGAGTCTTTATATAAGTATATTAATAAAGAATACAAGTTTTGAAATTTTCAAAAAATCATAGTGGTTAGTCCACAACTTTAAAAAAGTTGTTGGATTTTGACGTTATTCTCAGGAGAGGGCGAAACAATTGTTAAAGATTTTAACCACTATAATTTGGTTAATGGATCTTTAAATAGGTATATTAGCAAAGAATAATTTTTTTTGAAATTTTCTAAAATTCATAGGGATCAGCCTACTACTTCGGAAAATTTGGTAGATTTTGACATTATTCTTAGAAAACGACGAAACATTTTCAAAATGATAATTAAGCAGTTTCAACACTTTAATTTTATTAATGGATCTTTAAATAAGTATACTAGAAAAAGATTACATGTTTTGAATTTTAAAAAATTCAAAAGGTGTTAGCCAACAACCTCGAAAAAATTAGTGTATTTTGACGTTTTTCTCTTGAGATGATGAAACATTTTCAGAACGATTATTAAGCAGTTAAAAACGATTATTAAGCAGTTTCAACACTATAATTTGGTTAATGGATCATGAAACAAATATACTAGCAAAGAATATATGTTTTGAACATTTCAAAAAAGTCATAGTGGTTAGTCCACGACTTTAAAAATTTTGGTGGATTTTGACGTTATTCTTAGGAGATGATGAGATATTTTCAAAATGATTGTTAAGCATTTTCAACACAATAATTTGGTTAATGGTCTTTAAATAGGTATAATAGCAAGGAATAAATGTTTTGAAATTTTTAAAAATTCATAAGGGTTAGCCCACAAATTCAAAAAATTTGGTATATTTTGACATTATCCTTAGAAGACGACGCAACATTTTCAAAACAATAGTTAAACAGCTTCGATAATATAATTTGGTTAATGGGTCTATAAATAAATATACTAGCAAAAATACATGTTTGAATTTTGGAAAACTCAAAGTGTGTTAGTTAGCCCACGACCTCAAAAACATTGATGGATTTTGACGTTTTCCTCTAGAAACGACAAAACATATTTAAAACGATTGTTAAGCAGTTTCAACACTATAACTTCGTTAATGTGTCTTTAAATAAGTATACTAGCAAAAAATACATGTTTTTAATTTTTTTAAAATTCATAGTGTTTAGTCCACGACTTTAAGAAATTTGGTGGATTTTGACGTTATTTTCAAGAGAGGATAAAACATTTTCAAAAACGATTGTTAAGCATTTTCAACACTAAAATTTGGTTAATGAATCTTTAAATAGGTATACTATCAAGGAAAAAATGGTTTGAAATTTTCAAAAATTCATAGGGGTTAACTCACAACTTGGAAAAATTTGGTGGATTTTGACATTATCCTTAGAAGACGATGAAAATTTTTCAGAATGATAGTTAAGCAGTTTCAACACTATAATTTGGTTAATGAGTCCTTAAATAGGTATACTAGCAAAAATACATGTTTTAATTTTTTGAAAATTCAGAGGCTGTTAGCCACCGACCTCGAAAAAATTAGTGGATTTTGACGTTTTTCTCTCGAGATGATGAAAATTTTTTCAGAACGACTGTTAAGTAGTTACAACAATATAATTTTGTTAATGGGTCTTTAAATAAATATACTAGAAATTAATACATATTTTGAAATTTACAAAACATTTTCAAAACGATTATTAAGAACTTTTAACACTATAATTTGGTTAATTGGTTTTTGAAAAGGTATACTAGCAAGTACTAAATGTTTTGAAATTTTCCAAAATTCATAGGGGTTAGACCACGACCTCAAAAATTCAGTGAAAATTGACATTCTCCTCAGAAGACGACGACGATTTTCAAAATGATTGTTAAACAGTTTTAACACTATAATTTGGTTAATTGGTATTTAAATAAGTATACCAGTAAGGGATACATGTTTTGAATTTTTAAAAATTTATAAGGGTTATCCCATGACCTTTAAAACTTTGGTGTATTTTGACGTTATCCTTACGAGACGACGAATTTTTTTCAAAATGATTGCTAAGCAGTTTTAACACTATAATTTGGTTAATTGGTCTTTAAATAGGTATACTTTAAAACTTTGGTGTATTTTGACATTATCCTTACGAGACGACGAAATATTTTCAAAATGATTGCTAAGCAGTTTTAACACTATAATTTGGTTAGTTGGTCTTTAAATAGGTATAATAGCAAAGAATACATATTTTAGAATTTTCAAAATTCATAGTGTTAGTCGACGACCTTAAAAAAATTAGTGGATTTCAACATTATTCGCAGGAGAGGACGAAACATTTTCAAAACGATTGTTAAGCATTTTCAAAACGATTGTTAAGTATTTACAACACTATAATTTAGTTAATGGGTATTTAAATAGATATACTAGAAAGGACTAAATTTGTTAACATTTTCAATAATTCATAGGGGTTGCCCACGAATTCGAAAAATTTGGTGAACTTTGAGATATTCTTAAAAAGAACACGAAACCTTTTCAAAATGATAGTTAAACAGTTTTGACAATATAATTTGGTTAGTGGATCTTTAAATAATTATACTAACAGAAAATACATGTTTTGAATTTTAGAAAATTCAAAGGGTGTTAGGTAGCCCACGACCTCAAAAACATTGGTGGATTTTGATGTTTTCCTCTGGAGACGACGAAACATATTCAAACCTACCGTTAAGCAGTTTAAATACTATAATTTGGTTAATGAGTTCATAAATAAGAATACTAGCAAATAATACATGTTTTGAAATTTTAAAAAATTCATAGAGTTTAGTCCACGATTTTATGAAATTTGGTGGATTTTAACATTATACTTCGGAGAGGACGAAACATTTTCAAAATGATTGTTAAGCATTTTCAACACTATAATTTTTTAATGGGTCTTTTAATAGGTATATTAGCAAGGAATAATTTTTTTAAAAAAATTTCAAATATGTATAGGGGTTAGCCCACGACATGAAATTTTTTAATGGATTTTGACATTATCCTTAGAAGACGATGAAATATTTTCAAAATGATAGTTAAGTAGTTTCAACATTATAATTTGGTTAATGGGTCTTTAAATAAGTATACTATAAAAAATACATGTTTTGAATTTTCAAAAATTCAAAGGGTGTTAACCAACAACCTCGAAAAAGTTAGTGGATTTTGACGTTTTTCTCTCGAGATGACGAAATATTTTCAAAACAATTGTTAAGCAGTTTAAATACTATAATTTGGTTAATGAGTCTTTAAATAAGTATACTAGCAAAGAATACATGTTTTGAAATTTTTAAAAATTCATAGTGGTAAGTCCTGACTTTAAAAAATATGGTGGATTTTGACGTTATTCTCAAGAGAGTACGAAACAATTTCAAAACGATTATTAAGCATTTTCAAAACTATATTTTGGTTAATGAGTCTTTAAATAGGCATACTAGCAAGGAATAAATTTTTTAAAATTTTCAAAAATTCATAGGAGTTAGCCCACAACTTCGAAAAAATTTGGTAGATTTTGATATTATCTTTAAAAGACGACGAAACATTTTTAAAATGATAGTTAAGCAGTTTCAACACTATAATTTGATTTATTGGTCTTTAAATAAGTATATTAGCAAATAATACATGTTTTGAATTTTCGAAAATTCAGAGGGTGTTAGCCAACGACCTCGAAAAAATTAGTGGATTTTTTTCTCAAGATGATGAAACATTTTCAAAACGATTGTTAAGCAATTTCAATATTATAATTTGGTCAATGGGTCTTTAAATAAGTATACTAGCAAATAATACTTGTTTTGAAATTTTTAAAAAATTATAATGGTTAGTCCACGACTTTAAAAATTTTCGTGGATTTTGACGTTATTCTCAAGTGAGAACAAACATTTTCAAGACGATTGTAAAGCATTTTAAACACTATAATTTAGTTAATGAGTCTTTAAATAAGTATAATAGCAAGGAAAAAATGTTTTGAAAATTTCAAAAATGTATAGGGGTAAGCCCACGACTTCAGAAAATTTGGTGGATTTTCACATTATCCTTAGAAGACGAGGAAACATATTTAAAATGGTTGTTAAGCACTTTCAGCACTATAATTTGGTTAATGAGTTTTTAAATAATTATAATAGGAAAGAATACATGTTTTAAAATTTTCAAAAATTCAGAGAGTGTTAGCCCACGACCTCAAAAAAATTGGTGGATTTTTATGTTGTCCACGACGAAACATATTCAAAAAAATTGTTAATCAGTTTTAACATTATAATTTGGTTAATGAGTATTTAAATAATTATACCGTCAATGAGTACATTTTGAAAAAAATCAAAAATTTATAGGGGGGTAAGCCCACGACCTTCAAAATTTGGTGGATTTTGACATTATTCTGAGGCAACGATGAAACATTTTCAAAATAATTGTTAAACAATTTCAATATTATTATTTGGTATTTAAATAAGTATAATAGCAAGGAATACATGTTTTAAAATTTTCAAAAATTCTTAGGGGTTTGTCCACGACCTCAAAAAATTTGGTAGATTTTGACGTTATCCTTAGAAAACGATGAAACATTTTTAAAACGATTGTTAAGCAGTTTCAACAATATAATTTGGTTAAAGATTCTTTAAATAAGTATACTAGCAAGGAATACATGCTTTAAAGTTTTCAGAAATTCATAGGGGGCCAATGACCTCAAAAAATTTGGTTAATTTTGACGTTCTCCTTTGGAGACGACAACACATTTCCAAAAAAAATTGTTAATCAATTTCAACACTAAAACTTGGTTAATGAGTCTTTAAATAAGTATACTAGCAAGGCGTTTGCCCACGACCTCAATAATTTGGTGAATATTGATGTTATCCTAGAGAGACCACAAAACATTTTCATAATGATTGTTAAATAGTTTTAACATTATAAATTGGTTAATGAGTCTTTAAATAAGTATACTAGCAAAAATTACATATTTTGATTATTCAAAAATTTAAAGGGTGTTAGCCAACGATCTCGAAAAAATTAGTGGATTTTGACATTTTTCTCTCGAGATGACAAAACATTTTCAAAACGATTGTTAAGCAGTTTCAACACTATAATTTGGTTAATGGGTCTTTAAATAAGTATACTAGCAAATAATACATCTTATGAATTTTTTAGAAATTCATAATGTTAGTCCACGACTTTAAGAATTTAATGGATTTTGAGTTTATTCTCATGAGAGGACGAAACATTTTCTAGACAATTATTTATCATTGTCAACACTAGAATTTGGTTGATGGGTCTTTAAGTAGCAAAGAATACATGTTTTGATTTTTTTAAAAAAAATTCATAATGGTTAGTCCATGACTTTAAAAATTTGGTGACGACAAATTTTTCAAAATGATTGTCAATCAGTTTCAACACAATATTTTGGTTTATGGGTCTTTAAAGAAGTATACTATCAAGGAGTAAATTTTTGGAAATTTCAAAAATACATAGGGTTTGTCCACGACCTAGGAAATTTGGTGAATACTGACATTATCCTCAAGAGATGAGGAAACACTTTTAAAATGATTGTTAAAAAGTTTTAACACTGTAATTTGGTCAATTTTTCATTAAATAAATATACCACCACAAAATACATTCTTTTAAATTTTCAAAAATTCATAAGGGTTAGCCCATGACCTGAACAAATTTGGTGGATTTTGACGCTATCTTTAGGAGACGACGAAACATTTTCAAAACGATTGTTAAGCAAATTCAACATTATAATTTGGTTAATGGGTATTTAAATAAGTATACTAGCAAATAATACATGTTTTGAAATTTTAAAAAATTCATAGTGGTTAGCCCACGACCTTTAAAATTTTTGTAGATTTTGTCGTTATTCTCTGGAAAAGATGAAACATTTTCAAAACAATTGTTAAGCATTTTCAACACTATAATTTGGTTAATAAGTCTTTAAATAGGTATACTAGCAATTAATAAATGTTTTGAAATTTTCAAAAATTCATAGGGATTAGCCCACGACCTCGAAAATTTAGTGAATATTGACATTATCCTTAGGAGACAACGAACATTTTATTGTTAAAATGTTTTTAACACTATAATTTGGTTAATTAGACTTTAAATAAGTATATCAGGAAGAAATACATGTTTTGAAATTTTCAAAAATTCATAGGGCTTAACCCATGACCTCGAAAACTTTGGTGGATTTTGACATTATCAAATTTTTCAAAACGATTGTCAATCAGTTTCAACACTATAATTTGGTTTATGGGTCTTTAAAAAATTATACTAGCAAGGAGTACATTTTTGAAAATTTCAAAAATACATAGGGTTTGTCCACGACCTAGGAAATTTGGTGAATACTGACATTATCCTCAAGAGACGAGGAAATACTTTTAAAATGATTGTTAAAAAGTTTTAACACTATAATTTGGTCAATTTGTCTTTAAATAAATATACCACCACAAAATATATTTTTTTTAATTTTCAAAAATTCATAAGGGTTATCCCATGACCTGAACAAATTTGGTGGATTTTGACGCTATCTTTAGGAGACGACGAAACATTTTGAAAATGATTGTTAAGAAAATTCAACACTATAATTTGGTTAATGGATCTCTAAATAAGTATATTAGCAAATAATATATGTTTTAAAATTTTAAAAAATTCATAGTGGTTAGCCCACGACCTTGAAAAATTTGGTAGATTTTGTCGTTATTCTCTGGAAAAGATGAAACATTTTCAAAATAGTTGTTAAGCATTTTTAACACTATAATTTGGTTAATAAGTCTTTAAATATGTATACTAGCAATGAATAAATGTTTTGAAATTTGCAAAAATTCATAGGGATTAGCCCACGACCTCAAAAATTTAGTGAATATTGACCTTATCCTTAGGAGACAACGAACATTTTATTGTTAAAATGTTTTAACACTATAATTTGGTTAATTGGACTTTAGATAAGTATATCAGCAAGATATACATGTTTTGAAATTTTCAAAAATTCATAGGGCTTAACCCATGACTTCAAAAATTTTGGTGGATTTTGACATTATCCTTAGGAGACGACAAAAATTTCTCAAAATAATTGTCAATCAGTTGCAACACTATATTTTGGTTTATGGGTCTTTAAAAAAGTATACTATCAAGGATTAAATTTTTGAAAATTTCAAAAATACATAGGGTTTGTCCACGACCTAGCAAATTTGGTGAATACTGACATTATTCTCAAGAGACGAGGAAACACTTTTAAAATGATTGTTAAAAAATTTTAACACTATAATTTGATCAATTTGTCCTTAAATAAATATACCACCACAAAATACATTTTTTAAAAAATTTCAAAAATTCATAAGGGTTAGCCCATGACCTGAACAAATTTGGTGGATTTTGACGCTATCTTTAGGAGACGACGAAACATTTTCAAAATGATTGTTAAGCAAATTCAACACTATAATTTGGTTAATGGGTATTTAAATAAGTATACTAGCAAATAATACATGTTTTGAAATTTTAAAAAATTCATAGTGGTTAGCCCACGACCTTGAAATTTTTTGTAGATTTTGTCGTTATTCTCTGGAAAAGATGAAACATTTTCAAAACAATTGTTAAGCATTTTCAATACTATAATTTGGTTAATAAGCCTTTAAATAGGTATACTAGCAATGACTAAATGTTTTGAAATTTTCAAAAATTCATAGGGATTAGCCCACGACCTCGAAAATTTAGTGAATATTGACCTTATCCTTAGAAGACAACGGACATTTTATTGTTAAAATTTTTTAACACTATAATTTGGTTAATTGGACTTTAAATAAGTATATCAGCAAGAAATACATGTTTTGAAATTTTAAAAATTCATGGGCTTAACCCCATGACCTCGAAAAATTTGGTGGATTTTGACATTATCCTTAGGAGACGACGATTTTTTTTTCAAAACGATTGTCAATCAGTTTCAACCCTATAATTTGGTTTATAGGTCTTTAAAGAAGTATACTAGCTAGGAGTACATTTTTGAAAATTTCAAAAATACATAGGGTTTGCTCACAACCTAGGAAATTTGGTGAATACTGACATTATCCTCAAGAGACGAGGAAACACTTTTAAAATGATTGTTAAAAAGTTTTAACACTATAATTTGGTCAATTTGTCCTTATATAAATATACCACCACAAAATACATATTTTTAAATTTTCAAAAATTCATAGGGGTTAGCCCATGACCTGAACAAATTTGGTGGATTTTGATGCTATCTTTAGGAGACGACGAAATATTTTCAAAATGATTGTTAAGAAAATTCAACACTATAATTTGGCCAATGGGTCCTTAAATAAGTATACTAGCAAATAATACATGTTTAGAAATTTTTAAAAATTCATAGTGGTTAGTCCACGAGCTTGAAGAATTTGGTAAATTTTGACATTATTCTTAGGCAAAGATGAAACATTTTCAAAACGATTATTAAGCATTTCAGTACTATAATTTGGTTAATGAGTCTTTAAATAAGTACAATAGCAAGGAGTATATTTTTTGAAAATTTCAAAAATTCATAGGGGTTAGACCACGACCTCGAAAGTTTAGTGAATATTGACGTTATCCTTAGGAGATGACGAACATTTTCAAAATGATTGTTAAATAGTTTTAACATTATATTTTGGTTAATGGGTCTTTAAATAAGTATGCTAGCAAAGAATACATGTTTTGAAATTTTTAAAAATTCATAGTGGTTAGCCCACGACCATGAAAAATTTGGTGGATTTTGACGTTATTTTCAGGAGAGAACGAAACATTTTCACAATGATTGTTAAGCATTTTCAACATTATAATTTGGTTAATGGGTCTTTAAATAGGTTTACTAGCAAGTATTAAATGTTTAAAAATTTTGAAAAATTCATAAGGGTTATCACACAACTTCGAGAAATTTGGTGGCTTTGAGATATTCCTCATAAGACAGAAGAAACATTTTCAAAATGATAGTTAAACAGTTTCGTCACTATAATTTGGTTAACGGATCTTTAAATAAATATACTATAAAAAATACATGTTTTGAATTTTCAAAAATTTAGAGGGTGTTAGTTAGTCCAAGACCTCAAAGAATTTGGTAGATTTCGAAGTTTTACTCTTGAAACGACAAACATTTTTAAAAGGATTGTTAAACAATTTTACACTATGATTTGGTTAATGAATATTTAAATAAATATATCGACAAAGAATATACGTTTTGAAAAAAATCATAGGGGGTTAGCCAGTGATCTCGAAAACTGTATCAGTTACAAACTAAATAAGCATACATTCCCAATTTGTTTCCTACATGAATTACACAAAAATAACATAACATGAATCACAGTTTCTACCAATATAAAACAAGAATCACAATTTTGTACTTTTCATACCGATAAGATTTTATAAAATATTTAAATAACATTCACAAGAAAAAAACAACAAAATCCTCATTGCTCTTTCCCCCCTACTCTCTGCCTTACTTTTCTGGTTCAACTTACGTTTCATCATCTCAGTTTGTCTATACACTAACTCCTGGGCGAGGCCCAACAAGACTTGAAATCCAATGGTCCAATAAGATAATCAAAAGCCATTCTTATTGGTTAATTAATAAAAGACGCGGATAGCAAAGAATACACAGATCATTCTGATTGGTTATAAAACAATCGACGCGGATAGATAAACGAAACAATCTCAACCGTTAATAATCCAAAAGATCCAACGGATCCAAACCAAATAACATCATCTCTCGCTTCACTATAAAAAAAAACACATCACATCCTCTCTCTTTACACATCAAAAATCACATTCTCTCCCAAAGCACATAGCAAAAATCTCAAAATGGCACGTACCAAGCAAACCGCAAGAAAATCCACCGGAGGCAAAGCTCCAAGGAAGCAGCTCGCAACGAAAGCCGCCAGAAAATCCGCCCCAGCCACCGGAGGAGTGAAGAAGCCACACAGATTCCGTCCCGGAACCGTCGCCCTTCGTGAGATCAGGAAGTACCAGAAGAGCACTGAGCTTCTGATCCGCAAGCTTCCTTTCCAGCGTCTTGTCCGTGAGATCGCTCAGGATTTCAAAACCGATCTGAGGTTCCAGAGCAGTGCTGTCGCAGCGTTACAAGAGGCTGCTGAAGCTTACCTCGTTGGGTTGTTCGAAGACACGAATCTGTGTGCGATTCACGCGAAGAGGGTTACGATTATGCCGAAAGATATTCAGCTCGCGAGGAGGATTAGGGGAGAGAGAGCTTAAGAAGAGAAGGGTGGGGTAGGGAGACAGATCAGCAGTGTACTTGTTTGGTCTTTTATCGGATCTGTATATCGTTTTTATGTTATGTTTTTCGAGTGTTGTAGTCTATGTTTAGAGTTGTCGTTAACGTGTTCGATGAAATTTCTTAATGAATATCAAATCCACTGTTATATTTCATCTTTTGATCTTCTCTTGTTAGAAAAACAACTACAGCACATGAAATTCAGTTATTCGTTTTTTTTAATTACTTCAAATGTGTATTCAACTATTAGTAATCTGTCTAAATCCATAATTTGCAAAATGTTGATTAAGTTACGTTGTGTCTCTGCTCAAGTTGCTGAATGCTGATCAACAACTGTGTTCGTTTCTGATGAGAATAACTTAAGCTACAAGTTGGAACTAAGAACATATCCAGTAACCGAAAATCTCTGAGATACTTATTTTCCTTTTGTATAAGATTTACTTCCTCTTGATTAGATACTTGTAGTCAATCAAAATTGTTCGTTACACTAATATTAGATTATCAATTAAATAGTTGCGTCAAGTTACTAATCTTTTTTGAAATAAATTCAGAGTCGAGTGGCGCCAGACTTTCATAAATTTTTGGAAATAAGCGCAAAATGTCTCGCGGTACTGAAAAGATGATTGTAATCTCACGCGGATCGGTGAATTGCTTACGTGGACTATTTGTATTGGTTGATAAGGAAACACACGGATCGAAATATTTACAATCTCAACCGTCCGATATCACATTTAATCCAACGGACAAGAACATCTACTTCCCTCCAAAAATAAAAAAACTCCCTCCAAATCTTTGATTATTCATCTCACCGCCAATTTCTTTTATAAAACCAACCATCTTCTTCTTTACTCTTCACGACAACATTTTGTATTCACATTCTATAAAGAAGTAAGTTCTGTTATTTAGATCTCGACATGGCTCGTACCAAGCAAACCGCAAGGAAATCAACCGGAGGCAAAGCCCCAAGGAAGCAACTCGCGACCAAAGCCGCCAGAAAATCCGCACCAGCCACCGGTGGAGTGAAGAAGCCACACAGATTCCGTCCCGGAACGGTTGCATTAAGAGAGATCAGGAAGTACCAGAAAAGCACTGAGCTTTTAATCCGTAAGCTTCCTTTCCAGCGTCTTGTCCGTGAGATTGCTCAGGATTTCAAAACCGATCTGAGGTTTCAGAGCAGCGCTGTCGCAGCGTTACAAGAAGCTGCAGAGGCTTACCTTGTTGGGTTGTTCGAAGACACCAATCTCTGCGCGATTCACGCCAAGAGAGTTACGATCATGCCCAAAGATATTCAGCTCGCTAGGAGGATCCGTGGTGAAAGAGCTTGAAGGCATATCTAGCTTTGCCTAGTTCGTTAACTGGCATTTTTAAGTTATTTTTTGGCCTTTGTTATGTTAGTCCTGAAGGTGTTCGACGAATTACCCCAACGAAAATGTTCTCTTGTTTAATATAACTTTATGTTTACCCAATTATCTTTGCTACGTCTTTGCTACGTCTTTGCTATTATGCGTCTCTACTCGTTAATCACTCAGCCGTTTTGTCTTCGTTGATTAATATCATCAAGTTTATTGTTTATATAACACAACCAGATAGAGATGGCATTTGTTTGTTCTTGGTTCCTTGTTTGTTCTTAACCGGTATAACTCTTCGCTTTTAAGGTCGGTTAAAATTGGTTAAAGATATACTAGTATGAACCACACTATCTCAACATATGTACATATCAACCAAACCAGTTGTTTCAGAATATAGATTACAAAGACTTTTAAGTTAAAGACTATTGTTATACATTGAGGAAGTCACTTTCAAACTTCAAAGCATGGGGATGCCAAGCTCATCAAAGATGCCTATTCCACCATGGACTGCTCTCATATGCTCATAACAAGGTTCTTGATGAGTGAAGAAATCTAAGCATACCCAGCAAATATGCTTCCCACACCGGCACAGTAAATGGTTACACCCTTCAGATTTCTCTATCGTTGACTTGCAAAAAGGACACTCCTTCACGTTCTTTCCCTTTGCCCAGTCCTTCAACGACATGTCCGGATCTTCTTTGAACAGTTTGTATCTTTCACAAGTGATATATGGGTGATACTCCAGGTGGCACCTTCTGCATGTCTCTGAGTTACAAGCTCCACAGATGAATGGCTCTCCTGACTCTCGAGGACCAGCTACTCGGTAGACGGAAGGGCAATCAGGTGTGGAGCAAAACCGGAAGTTCCCATCACTAGTTGTTACAAAAGAGGACAGGGATGCTCTAAAGAGTTCGTCTAGCTTCTCTTGTGACAAGAGGGCTCTCATATCAGCGAGTACTATTGGAGCTCCACAGTCCGTGTGAGAACAAAGTATGGGAAATGCGTCAAAGTTTCTCATCGATACCTCGAGTTGTTCCAACAAACAAGCTTTGCAGAAGAGGTGTGAACATCCTTCAAGAGCGTAGCCATCATCAACCTCACACAGGCAAATAGGGCATTCAACTTCAATGTCATCTGGTTTTCCGCCCGGTTCACTACCTTCCCGCGCAAGTTCATAGACTATCTTTTCTACTTCCTGCCTCATTTCTACGCTCCCATGAACCTGAATAACATGGTACCGGGTGTTGAGCTTGAGATCCACACCATTTACCTTTTCTTTGATACCTTGGAGCTCTGGACCAAACCGGTTCACAACTTCCTTCATGAGGTCAGGACGGAGTTGAGGACCTCGCAGGCGGATTTCAAGTTGCTGCCTCTCGTGATAAGCCAGAAGTGACCGAACCAGCTCTTGTTCAGCCGCAGCAATTTTTTCTTCTGATCCACAAATGCGTACTGTGAGATTGTGCCTGTCTAAGATAATGTAAGTTTCAGTCTCATGTTGGATCTTCCGCATCAGAATAACACCATCTCTGGAAGAAAGATGATGCAAGACTCTTGGGGTTAAGCCTGGATGGTTTATGGGTCTTCCTCTTATGAGTTCTTCAAGAGATCTCCTCATCTCCGAGATGGGTTTTGTTGCATAAGCAGATATTCTTACACGGTAAGCACCACTGTGAGTTGGCTCCAGATGCCATGTACCGCCTACAAATATATATAAGAGAAATATCAAACCTATGCTCAGAAGTTGTCAGATACTGTAAGGTTATTAGGTGGTAGAAAGGTAATAAAAACTAAAGACCAAACATCTAAGATGTGGTTTTGGAATTTACCTCTTTGTCTCTCGAAGCTTGCTAACTTGACATTCAATTGTCTTTTGACTATGTTGTAGACAGAAGCAGGACAAATTATGGAACTCTGGAACTTCTGCTCGCATTTGATCTGCTGCCATGAAAGGCATCCAGGCAGCACCTCTCCATCTAACTCCTGCAACGCTTTCGCAGCTTCCAAATGTAATCTCCCATCAAAAGTTATCAACGCTCGCATGAAATAATCAGATTCTTTTGGTTCAAAAACTTTGACTTGGACACAGTTTGGCTCTGGACTGCTCGATGACATGCACGCAAATATTCTCTTATGCAGCATATCTGCACAAACAGTAGGAGGTGGACACCGCACACTCTTTCTTCTGAGTAGGAAAAATTCCAAATCTGTTCTCCCCGTATAGAACTCCAAAGCATCTAAAACGTCTGCTTCCAAAAGACCTGAGTCAATATTAGTAATCAAGATTGAATCACTGTACCTATGATCTGTCTCAAAGCGAGCATATCTTGTTCCTATCACAATATCAGAGATCCCAGCAAATACACTGTGAACATCACCGGCTGGGCACTTAAGAACACCTCTACCAGTGCTTTCCCTTTGCGGCCAACGGATCATAGCTGTAACAGAAGGGAAAGAAGGCATCTTGAACATTCCCCCACCATTTGCCAGAGATGGAAACAGTTTAACCACCGATCCGTTGAAATCAAATCTCTGAATTTCTGTTGCCTTCATAGCAATTTCCGGAGTGAGAAGGGTTATCCTACCCCACTTATCCTTCTCATCACAGTCTTGCTTGTTCCCAGCAAACTTATGAATAGAGCAGATACACCCATCAATCTTCTTCTCCAGGAACCTCAGAAGCTCTCTGTCATCAACAAAACTGTCGCCATAATAAAATACATCAACTGTCAAGAATCTCTGATCAACTTCAAGATGCTTTATCTGAGCACCAGATCCAAACAGTGCCATAGGTACTTGCCCCCGACCATTATGTATATACTTCTCCAAACATTCATTACGCATCCACTTCTTTTCACATTCCAATGCATCGCTCACTAGGGCCGAGACTTTGTCCATATCGTGGGGAGGCGCATACAATAGAATCTCATTCTGATCGATATCAACTTGAATATTAATCCTTTCATCCACACAAAGCGACCTAGCACGAGAAACAATCGAAAGCAGACCATGGTTAGACTTCCCACAGAATCTTTTTAGCAGAGTGCTGCTACAACCAACCACCTTTTCCACTCGGAGCCTCCACGCATCCATATGAGATGCATCAAAAGGTGGAGGTGGATCAAGCATAGATAAAGCCTCAAAATCAAACGCAGTTACACATACCAAGTACTGGTCGGCAACTGAAAGAAGCTCACCGAAAACAACCCAGTTTGGCTTCTGTCCAAATGACAGTAATGAACAGGACGGATGCAACTGAACTTGTTGACCAGTCAATGCCACTTCATACCCAAGCTGATCATAGCCAGTGTACATCGCCACGTTCTCAGCGAGAGATGCAAGTATAACCATTTTCAAACTGTTCTCGTGTTTCTTGTCACGGTCGGTTGGATTCCAAACCCAGTAACTTGGACTGACAAGAGAAAGTTCCCTCTCGATGCATATCTCCAACTCCTTGACTGTCTCTTCACATCTCCTCATTGATTTGGCATTTAGGCTATTTTCCCAGCACCATTTATTTCTTCTTTCTCGAGGCAGAGATGCCCATTCTTTGTACACCGATAGAAGAGTGAATAGGTCTCCATTAGGGTTGCAGAATTGCACCTTGAATATGACAAAAGTGGAAAACTTCAGAGTATATCTTCAAAAAAGATCGAACAAATCATTTACAAAGCAGAGAATATATGAACTCATTTACGCATGTATTGGTAAATCAAATGATACATAGTAGGAAACAATAATCATTCTCTGGAAAAAATATAAAATAAGAGCCAGGATCATACCTTTAGGCAATCAGCTTTCATCTTATCATCGAGGCTGCCAACTCTGCAAAATATACTACTGGCATTAGCCATGACAGCAGCAAGAACAATCCCCTCTTTGCCCATTCTGCGTCTGAAGCAGCCTAAAATTAACTTTCCAAGCTTTGGCTCCAGACCAAGCTTGACTAAACAATGCCCTTCCTGTGTTAATTCAAGAACACCATTCTTCTCAATGACTGCACCCAACTGAACAAGATTTCTGACAGCCATTGCGATGGCTTCAGGGACAGGCGCGTCAACAAAGTCAAAATCCGCTATGTTGTCTACACCCAGAGCAAGAATCCTCAAAAGTGCAACACCAAGATGTACCCTCCGAATTTCAGGTTCCTGATTAAGACTCATTGACTCAAAATCATGTTTTGAGTAAAGTCTGTAACATCGTCCGGGTTCTGTCCTTCCAGCACGACCAGCACGTTGTCGAGCTGAACTTTGACTGACTTGGCAAACCTTGAGGATGCTCATACCCGTTCTAGGTTCATATTTACTCTCTTTCGCCATCCCGGAATCAATTACGTACTTAACACCAGGAATAGTAAGAGAGGTCTCTGCAATATTTGTGGCAAAGATCACTTTTCGCTTCCCAGGATGGTTCTGGAACACCCTAAATTGCTCCTCGAAGGAAAGCTTTCCATGCAAAGGTAAAGCAACTGCAGATGGAGCTATAAACCTTTCGCATGCCCATTCAACCTCTGCTTGAGAAGTCAAGAAAGCAAGGATGGTTCCTTCTTTCTCTGTTTTATGCACTTCCACTGCCTTCTTAACAACATTATCAGCATATGGAGCAATGCGGCCAACAACAGAAGTCCCTTCCGCGTCACTAGGGGCATATATAATCTCCACCGGAAAGTTCCTTCCAGTGACACAAAGAATTCCACATCCAAAGAAATAGTCTGAGAGCTGGTAAGCATCAGCCGTGGCAGACATGATGACAAGCCTTAAGTCGATTCTTCTGCACATCAGATCTTTCAGCAACGCCAGAAGAAGGTCCGTGTTCAAGCTTCTCTCATGAGCTTCGTCAATAATAACACATGAAACACCAGACAAGCTCCTATCCTTTATGTAGTGTTGAAGCAGACAATTATCAGTCATGAAAACAACTTTGGAACTAATCTGCTCGGTAGAAGAAAAAGCTGGAGTGCAGCGGACAGAGTCCTCCTCGTAACAACCATTGCTTTCATCTTTGACCCGATCAGCCAGTGTCAACGCAGCGATTTTCCTTGGCTGTGTACAAACGATAGATTCACCAGCAGCAACTCCGGAATCAGCAAGGAACTGAACTAACTGAGTGCTCTTCCCTGAACCGGTCTCTCCAATCAATACCATTACCTGTCACCACAAATAAATGAATTACTACAAACTCAAAAATGTCGAAATACAGATTCATTCATACAGTGAGGAGAAAACTACAGCCACAACACAACAGTATAAATCATTTTGATTCACAACACAACACTAATTACACACTCAAAATTCTCCAAACACAAATTCATTTATACAATCTGAAGGAAACTAAGCCTTATCAGAGGAACTACATTCACATGAGAACATCATATCACAAAGCTATACACATTGAAGGTACCTGTTCTCCATGAATCCTCTTCAAAATATTCCTGCGGTAAGCATAGATAGGCAACCCATCCTCTAACCTACGACACTCCCTACGTATCAAACTATGAATACGTGGCCAATCATAATCTCCATCCAAACTAAACACATCCACGTCATCCTCTCCATCAGACACAGAACCTTCAAGAAACCTAACAATACTCTTCATACCATTCCTAAACTCCTCAAGCCTCTTAACAACCAAATCCCTCTCCGCAATCAAACCCTTCCTCTTCTCAAAAGCCTCAATCTTTACCCCCCTTTTACACGAAAAGGACTCAACTTGACGATCCTTCTCCTCAATCTCCCCCTTCACCTTCCTAACACTCTCCCCATCCTCCATAACCGAAACCACATGCGCCGAGAAAAGACCACGAAGCCTCTCTCTAAGCTCGTCAACATCAGAGGGGACAGCAACATTAGCAACGAGCTCGGGGACTAACAGCGTCTTCCCTTGGAGACGAAAACCCCATAGAGAGACGACGGCGGAGAGCGCGTCTACCCACTGACGAAAACGGAAACTCCCGGCGACGCATCCGAACTGCGGCACGTGGATTGACTCCTCCGGGACCCCGCAGAGCGAGGCGAGGCGTGTGATCACTTGCTTTCGAACCGTGAAAGAGGGCTTCGCGTCGCTGTTGATGATCCTCGGGTGGAGAAGCTGTACGATGAAATTCGGCGTCGCGGGAGGACGATCGTGTCTGTGATTTGGCGGGAAATTGGAATTAGGGTTGTGGTGATGGGTGTGTCGGTGGTTGAGAGGAGGAGAGGGGAAGTTACGACGGTTGGTTGAAGATGAAGGTAAGGGGGACGAGGGGTGATGATGATTAGTCGCCGATCTTCCACGATCGGACGGAGGAAGTGAGCTCTTCATGGTGTGAGTGATGCCAGTTTTTTTTTTTTTTTGTATTTCTTTAACAATTGATAGAGACGAAAGACAAAAGAAGATTCTGAAGAGGGCAGTGAAAAGGAGAAAACACTATTTATATAATAATTATTTTGTTTCTTTTTACTTCTCTTCAACTCTTTCTAGAACTTACTTTTTTAATTTGTGAAAGAGAAATATATTTGGGCCTTAAAGGCCTATGATGATTAATTAAACTAAAGCCCATATATTTGACAAATATAAAAAACAAGCACGAACCTACTTTTTTTATTTCTTAAACAGATGAAAGAGAACGATACTAAGGCCTTTAAGGCTATCATGAAGAGAAATATATTTGGGCCATAAAGGCCTATGATGATTAATTTTTTTCCCGAGAGTTAAATTAAAGCCCATAAACACGGGTCTGGGTCCGTGTTACTAGTATAAGTTGGCAATTTACTCTTCTGCTCAAAACCCTAGTATCACTGCCGAGTTGCGCCGCGAGATATATTTATATCATTCATCTGCTGTAACAGGAAGCTGTTAGTGGCAGTTTCAATCGGAGACGATGAAGGTAAGCTTATCTTCTCCGTCTTGTGTGTATTTTCTACGATTTCGTGCTGAGAAATCTGATTTGATTTTCGTTTTGTTTACGCAGTTCAACGTCGCAAATCCGACGACTGGTTGCCAGAAGAAGCTCGAGATCGATGACGATCAGAAGCTGTAAGATCTGTGATCCTTATTACATTGTCGTCTTTATAGAGTTAGGATTAGCTCTTCGTTTTGCTTACTTTTCTCTAATGAGTGTACAATGTGTAAGTTAGTAAAGTTATTTCGGAACGAACCTAGAAATTGATGGTAGTTACTGTTTTTCCCCGGACAGAACTTGTTTAGACGCGCTGTAATATTGAAATCCGATGTGTCTGTGATGTTCTGATATATACCCCCTATGTTCCTAAAAGTCCATATTCTAGTTTTTTCACACTTTTTAATAAACACATAATAAATTTGCATAGTTTTTTGTATTTATCTTCTTTCTATAATTTTAAACCGATAAAAATCAATTAGTGCAACTAAGTTTTTTGAAGTTTATAATTAGTTAATAAAAACATGCATTGAAAACGTAAAAAAAATGATCTTTTAGAAACAAATTTTTTTTTCTAGAATATTTATCTTTACAGAACTGAGTATTACTAACCAGTTATGAATCAACATGAACGTTACATTAGTGACTGTTAGTACAGAAAGGTTTTTGTTTTTCGATAATAATTATTTGAGATTGATTTTCGTTGTAATGTTTCAGACGTGCTTTTTACGACAAGAGGCTCTCTCAGGAAGTTAGCGGTGATGCTTTAGGCGAGGTGAAGCTTTCTACTACACGTTTTCATTGTTTTTTATTTGTCTTGTAAGTTGTTATTGAGATTGTCTGTTTGTTAACTATTTTGCAGGAGTTCAAGGGGTACGTCTTCAAGATCATGGGAGGTTGCGACAAGCAAGGTTTCCCAATGAAACAGGGAGTTTTGACCCCTGGTCGTGTCCGTCTTTTGCTTCACCGAGGTATTTGACTGTTTCTTTATCACTTTCTCTATGTATTTTAAATCTTTAAATTTCCTTGAGATTTAAATAAGTTTTTGTTTCTGTGATTAGGTACTCCTTGTTTCAGAGGACACGGAAGGAGGACTGGTGAGAGGAGAAGAAAGTCTGTTCGTGGTTGCATCGTCAGCCAAGACCTCTCTGTTCTCAACCTTGTCATTGTCAAGAAAGGTGAGAAGGATCTTCCCGGGCTTACCGACACCGAGAAGCCAAGGATGAGGGGACCTAAGAGAGCTTCTAAGATCCGCAAACTGTTTAACCTCACTAAGGATGATGATGTGAGGAAGTATGTCAACACTTACCGCCGCAAATTCACTAACAAGAAGGGTAAGAGAGAAACAAAACCATCTTTTGAGGTTTAAGATTAAATGGTCTCTTATACTTATTTGTTTTGGTGTTGTAAACAGGTAAGGAAGTGAGCAAAGCCCCCAAGATCCAGAGGCTTGTGACTCCATTGACTCTCCAGAGGAAGAGAGCTAGAATTGCTGACAAGAAGAAGAGAATCGCCAAGGCTAACTCTGATGCTGCTGAGTACCAGAAGCTTCTTGCCTCCAGGCTTAAGGAGCAGCGTGATCGCCGCAGTGAAAGTTTGGCTAAGAAGAGGTCTAGGCTCTCTTCTGCTGCCGCTAAGCCCGTTGCTGCTTAAAAACCTTTTTCATAATCAAGAGACTTCGCTCTCTCTAGTTCCTTTCTGGTTCGTATTTGAGTTGCTCCAAGGACATGTAAACGTGCTTTTGGCTCCCTGCTTTGTCTTTAGCTCTTAAACCTTTCTTTTATATCAAAGTTTTGAACTTTTTTGCTATGTTGTTCTTATTTGATAACCAATCACAGAATAATAACTGCTAAAAGATTCCCACCAAATTCATTTTCGTCTCGAGTTAACACTACTAAAAATCATTGCCTAACCGTGTTGTATTTGGTCAGGCCTTTTTAGTTACTGTAACTGAGGCCCATTATGCAACGATGTCGTTTCAAAAGCAAGTGCTTTTCCGATGTGCGGTATTTAGTTTCTCTATACTACAGTTTGTTTGATGTCTGCTTAAAAATTACATTATAACATCTATAACTCATGCATGATTCGAGTTTTGTAAACAGGTAAAGTAAAACAAAAGATCCAAACAATTATGAAAAACCCTAACTACAACTACAAGTGACCTTCCACTTCACAAGAATCATCTCTATATTATAAAAACTCGAATAGCTCAAGGACACTGATAACAATACACGACATTTTCTTTTTCTGCTAACCGAGTATCATGGTTCCACCGTGGTGGTCCAGACTAAAGACCGAAGTGAGTATAAATATGAAGGTCACCAGATGATTCACTGTGAACGGTCTTCGGTCCCGGACGCTGCAGTCCATATGTAAATTTTGCAGTGGCCAAAACTCAAACCTAAGAGCGAACATTCAGCTGAAACTCCTTTACCACATGATCAAAGCAACTTGGTTAACAATATGCAACATGAGTTTTGAAACATTACATTCCACAACATGAGCACATATACATGATGTGTCTACAATACATAGAGATAACGCAGGGGCGGAAGCATATATGAGTTTGTGGGATCAGGTGATCCCAATAAAAATGAGGAAAAATAAATATTGGTGTATATTTTTAAAAACTATTATAATATTTGGTTAAAATTTAGCATTTAACCCTATTAACTTATGTATAAATATTTTTATGACCCTATTAATTTAAAAATATATATATATATACGAGTTGATTTTGTATAATACGAGTGTGTATGTTTTGATTTTGAATTTGGTGGACGTGTTATAAGCTTGATGAGGTGAAAAGGATATTGAAGGAGATTGAGAAAGAGGCTGATGCTCTACGCGAGATACAAGCAAAGTTCGAAAAAGATATGAGAACTGTTCTAGGTTTTGTGTGGCTATTTCGTCTCACCTTTTCTCATGATGTCTTTTTTTCAAGTAATATTTTGATAACGTTGGCTAATAGTTTCGTGTCTTTCAGATTCTGCTAGTGTGGACGCAAATCAAGAATAGAAAGGGGGAAGTGGATGCTCATTCAGTTGGCAATGTATTAAACTTTGTATAGTGTTATCTCCAATGGATCTTTATGTGTATTACCATGACTTGCTCCTTTGAGAAGAAAAAAGAACTGTTTTCGATTTAGAATCAGAGTAGACTAAGTTGTCTTTATTCTTGATGTTATTCAATCATGTACCGACCTGTTATTGTCCAAAACTTTATGACATTCATAAAAAACATTTGCTGTTACTGTCCAAAACTCTATGAATTTGCTATTTTCATGTTTGTATTTAAAGTTAAGAGTACTAAGAAATAAACTGTTTAGTTATTTCAACCCAATTTTATTTCTTGCACACAAAAAAAAAGTGGTGAAAACAAGTTGAGAAAAGAAAATGGATAATTAAGAACATTTTCCATCTGGATTCGGTTGAAATACAAATATACAATGTGTGATGTAATTTCTTGCACTCGATCTTTGCCGCAAAATGCTCAATCAGTGAATTATTCTTTAACCTTTTTTTTTTGTGAAGAGAATTATTCTTTAACCTATCACAGATCCTTATCTGACATCACATATATCTTCTTTACTAATTAGTAAAACCTCCACTTGGCCTTTTTATATTATCGTTAGCCAGCCGATCACATGCTTCTTCATTTCTTCCATTATTTGCTATTGGCAAACAAAGAAACATAAATATATTATACAATATGGATGAAGGATAATGAAACAATTTCACATTCAGACTCTACAATGTATAACATCCATATATATATACTCATACAACATCTGTACTAACTTAAATGTGGTGGATGTTTGCTTAAAAATTACATTGATACGGAAAGTGTTACAACATCTATACCCTCATATATGATTCGAGTGTTGTAAACAAGTAAAAAGATCCAAAGAATATATGACAAAACCCTAATTACAATTACAAGTGACCTCCACTTCACAAAAATCATATCTCTCTATATATAAACTCGGATATTGGTGGTAAACATATACTAAAGAACATTGATAACATCACGCATATGAGTTATGAAACATGTACTGTTCTTTACATTGTATAACACGAGCACATATATATGATGTGTCCAACAATACATATAGATAGATACGCAAATACATTCTCCAGCAAATTTGATTTTTCATGAGTTCCTCCATAACATACCTGAAAAAAAAAGACAATGATGGCTAGAGAATATTGGAAAATATGGAATCATCCAATAAATGATCAGGCCATATAGCTGAAGCTGAAGCTCCTGATGATTCTTGACGGCTTGAAGAGGTCATGAGATTGCTATTGACATCTTCACTAATGTACTGGTTTCTAATCAGATCATCACTCACAACAGATGAAGGATCAAGAGAAGGTAACAAACTCTGATTTGAGCTGGAGGGATCCGAGAGCCAGATCGGAGACACAGGTAAGTCCTCTCTTTGAGTGAAGAAACTGAAGTGATTGTCTTGGGGGAAAACTGATGATACTCCGACGTTGGAGTTTAAGGTTTTTAGAGATGGTATGCTGTTGAAGTCCTGAAGATAGGAACCAAGGTCGAGATTATTGTTGGTGGTATAGGCTTCTTTGAAAGAGGCAATAGAGTTGAGAAGACTAAGAGTGTCATTAGGGTTTAGGAGGTTTTGTAACAATTTGAGTTTTGCCATCTCGGTTTGGAGTTTCAGTATAGTTTGCTCTTGATCTGTTTGAAACTGTAGCTGCATATCAACAAAACCTCTTAGGTTAGAGGACATAGACACAAGCTGAGATAAGCTGGAAATGACATCAGTTCTTGGACGATGAGTCATTGGGTCAATTCCCATATTAATCATCTTTTTCTTCAAATGAGTGTTCCAAAAATTCTTGATCTCGTTGTCTGTTCTCCCTGGTAAGTTGTTTGCAATCGTTGACCACCTTATAACCATCATCATCATCATAAGCAAACAGTACAAGAACACAAAACAGTTGACTATAAAATCAAAAAAGAATTAGAAGATTACTTGTTTCCAACAACTGCATGAAGGTTCAAGATAGTCTGTTCCTCGTCTGGAGAGAATCTTCCTCGCTTGATGTCAGGTCTCAAGTAGTTTGTCCATCTTAGCCTGCAACTCTTCCCACACCTGTTAAGACCTGCACGGAGAGAGAGAGAGAGAAAAAGAGACATATGCAGTAACATGAGAAGCTTAGACACAACAAAACTTAAACTAAGCTTTTAAGTTTTAACAAAATATAGAGAAACAACAACACAAAGCAGGTACCAGCAAGCTTGGGAAGAGCAGTCCAGCTACGATGGCCATGTTTTTGGACATAGTTGACAAGTTTCTCATCTTCTTCAGGAGTCCAAGGACCTTTCTTGAGACCAGAGTCATCATTGCAAGGAGATCTTCTCATGTTCGCTGATCTCTTGTACCTGTCTCTTTTCTTTTATCCTTCCTCCACAACCATTAACTGCTTCTTATTTCTATTTATATTAAACCTAGCAACCTTTTCTCTATCATGTCCATTCATCACGTGTTTATTTCCTATACGCGCTTACCAAAACAACCATGTCATTGTCACCCTTCAATTCCATTTTTCTAATCATTTTCTATTATTCCTTACATACGCTCCTTACCAGTGTCGTGGAAAAATCATTCAATGTAAATTTTTTCTTCTTGTCTTATCGGGGACAGCCATCTTCAGTGAACAACACAGAAGTACTGTTTCTCTGATTTGTCATTAACTGGGAAGCAGTTCAGCAGTAGCCATCAAACTATGCCCTAGTATCAAATCCTGCTTCTGTCAAGGAGAATAATAACACATAATTATTGATCAGTCTTTTCACAGTTGATTCCACACAAACAAAACACACGGATCAACTCAAGCCAGAAGGTTTTATCATTTATTATAAAATCTATATAAAATATTCTCTGATTAGGCAATGATGTAGGAGAAGGGCAATAAAAGTAATTTAACAGGATGAAGAAACTGTTAGTTATATATATTTAATCGTTTGAGACAAACAAAAAAAGAGAAGGGATTTGAGATAGAAGGCAGCGCCAACAACACATGGAAACAAAAGGGTGGCCAGAGAGACATCTCCACTGGCACGCAAAATAGTTTTCCTTGCATCATCCATTTCCATGGCTTATAAATTTATATATTATATATTATATATTATATTATATATATATATATATATATATCATATATGCAGCTATATTATTATTGTATTTTCTTCATATTTATCAGTTAAAGCTACGACCAACCAACCATACAAAATGCCAGTAATGAACCCTAAGAACTATTGTCTATGAAAATAAAAAATGCTTCAGGAATAGAAAACTAAAAAATTCTAGAGATATATATTATGAAGCTAATAAAAAAATCTGCAGAGTGGGTCGGATATGACATTGTAATTTCTTGTTTGACAGATCATGAGAAAGAACTGATATAGCAAAACTAAGGTAATACTTACAGAACTTTCCAGCCCTCCAATGCTTAGGAAGAAAACGTACCAAATGAAGAAATCTTCAAAAGGGAAAGCATATCATGCATCAGTATATCCTTTTGTGGAAACAAATACGTAACGCAAGAGATTGTTTTCACAGAAGATGTTAATAATGGACAGACAAATATGGAGGACAAGGTAGAAGTGATAAATTTTGGTATTATCATAAGAAAAACTTACTATTGATGATGGTGACAGATTTGATGTGGCAGATTTTGACCATTAGGGAGGAGCTGGTTGGGGGTGAGGTGGGTGCAGAAAATTATCTAATTTCCACCATCTTTGAAACCTAAAAGATCTTCTCCCTCCGCCTCAGTATTGCAGCCAATGGCATATCTTGAGCTCTTGTCTTTTTCTTATGTGTCTTTTATATTATGAAGATCAGAGATTTCGTGCATAGTTTCAAACTGCAAGACATAATATCAAGAAACAAAATCTTATTAAGAAACATAAAAATCAAACAAGAAGATGTTTTACCAAATGAGAGTATCAAATCTGTTAGTTTCTAGAACTCATATTAGTGTATACAGAAACTGAAGGTGAAAATGAAATATGATACTGAAAGTATGTACATTTATACCTTCACTGCGAGTATAAACATGCGAATAAGTTTCCAAACTATACTTGTAATATTTTCATGTAGAGTTATAGAGCCATATAAGAAGCCAATTAATGAAAGCCATTATATCAGTTTCATTATACAATGAGCCTCCAGGGAGGCATCCATTCATGTGTATGGTTTCATTTCATTATATCCCAGCGAAATAAACCTAGGATCATGTATCCTAGAGTTTAGAACGGTTTAAGCCTACGAGTATCATTATTATACCTACGCAAGATAAGTCCTACGAATTTTCAAAAGGGGTTTAAAAACAAGAACTCTAACATAAGTCTTAATTAAATTTGGGGAAAATGGGTTTGAATTGCTTGTTGAGTTAGGGTTCCTCGCAGAGTGGACCACAGTCTCCAATATAGAGGAAGCAGGTACATATATCACTAATTTTTTTTTTTTTTTTTTGTCAACACAGATATCACTATATAAATAATTAAGGAAGGCCCTAGGTTCTCACAAAAAATATTGTTTATGAAATATGTGATGTCACTTAAACCGCTCCTCTCATAACAAATAAAAAAGAATTGGTTGTAAATGCCAGCTAAACAACCGTATTGCTTCTTCTTCTAAATTTCTAAACAACGCGTTTAGAAAATTTGGACGTTCTATGCCAGCAATGAACATATTTACCTTTACCTAGTGTATGTTAACTTGAATATAACTTTAATCAACCTGAGCTTTCATCAATCAGCTCCAAAATTCCATAAAATCTATATAAGGTAAAATAAAACATAAATAAGGTGCGTAGTACTTAACTCTTGGTACTTAAACAAGTCAGATGAAACCAGAATGCTAGTTTTTTGGATATCATCACCAGTGAGGATTCCTGAAAGCATATATATGGTCTTAACTCTTAAGTGTTGTTTCTGTTAATTATCAACCACTACATGTCATTTTAGGTGGTTGTTTTTTACAGCTAAAGACAGTAAAAGACATGAGGCTAACAATGAAAGAATATGCAATCCAAGAGCTCTACCAATATATTACTTCGGATGCAACAAGGACATCTATCATGTAATGAGATACATCTACATCAACAAGTAAAAACAGTTGAAGAGGAATCATAACATGAGTAAAGTTTCACTAAACGCAAAGAAGAAAAACACTACAGAAAATGTGTATTTACTGAAGCATCTATAAAAAACCAGGAAAACTAATGATGAATTTATAATCTAGCTCATAGAGCAAGCAAGATTTTTATTGGGTATTCTATACATAATGCACCTTTAAGGCCAATTTGGTGAAAAGATAAGAAAATCTATATATTAATAATAAACCAACCACTCATTATAATAGTAAATAAGTATCATTTTTGCTTCCTCTATATATACCTAGAGTAAAAAAATGTTTTAAGTTTAAAAAAACAAAAGAAATGTTTAGCATCCAAAAAGGATGAGCAGTGGCTTTCTCAACTTGGTTCATGAATGAGTTTACTAAGATAATAGTGCATTCGCACTAGCTTCTTGTTCCAATTATATTTAGAGAGAATTCAAGTCTATCTTTATTATTTTCACAAATCTCCACTAACATCTAGATTGAACATATTTTCTTGAACCTATACCTTTTTTAAATTTTGAGCTTTACTATGAAAAGGAGATGAAGCCAGTACAACTACAAATCATAAACCAGACAAAAGAGATTTGTTCAGTAAACAATCTTAAAGTAAGTATAAAAAGGTATACTTACTTTAAGTGACAAAGTTAGTTAACTTTACCTGTCATGTGATAAAGGTAGATAGGATGTGTCATCTTTTTCATGAATGTTGTGCTCGGAAATATGATGTTCCCTAGACAGTCCCTTTAATATCACCAATCAACATAGCTAAAAACCAGTGATAAAACCATACAAATTTTAAATACTTTTACCAAAGTAAGTTTGTCTGTGGTTTGAGTAACCACATTTGATTCATTAAAGATTGTACTGAATGAATATACTATTTGATTAGAAGAAGAACTAGGAAGAATCATTTACAAACCTCAGAACCTAATTAAGAGAGAGGGAGAGAGTTGCCATGCCACTCGCCATGTTCTTTGAGTTCATCGTTTCCCTCACCAGCAAGCATCAAGCAGAAGACAATAAGAAAGTCTGAAAGATCCTGTGAAAATAATATTGTTGCTTTTAAGAAGGTAGTCACTAGAGCATACAGGCAAAATGTTTGATCTTTTCACGAAAGTACGAGTTTAAAGACAAAAAGACTGGGAAGCTTTTTGCATGAAAAGTAAGTCACATGGCCTGAACCAAAAAGTACGAAGATCTCTGCATGAATATACACGTAAGAATAGGATTCATAACAGATAATCTCGACAAAAAGCATCATAAAAAGCTGTGCAGAACTCTAAAACACATGGCTGGTAAGTCAAGTCTTTAAATTAAGTTCCAGTAAAGTACATAAAGCTATCTATGAGTAAACCTCACAAGTCGCCTTTAGATCTGCTCTTTGTCCTAAGCCTTTTGTACTCATTCTGAATTGGTACCATTTAACATTAAGGAAACACTGGTTTATCCCTTAAAGCTTCAAAATTATTCATATCTTATTCAAAGAAACGGAAAAACACACAGGAGGTCTCTCAAAACTCTATAATAACACAGAAAAAGATTGATGATAAGCTGGAAAGTTGGTCAATTTGAGATGCAGGATTAGAATATGTAAGTAAACAATATACTGTTTCAAACAAAAAACAAAAAAGAAAGAAAAAAGTAACTAAACAGTATACTCATAGATGTGAACAACAAATAAATTAAAGATGCCAACCCCAAAACTTAAGTTAATGTGAAAAGAAATCACAATCAATAATTTCTAATTTTGACGATTTCTCCCATATAATGTTGTTGTTGTACATAGATATTTCAGAATACCTTTGAATTAAGCTTGAAATAAACTATATATATTAGGTAAATAATCATGGACTAGAACATTGCTTTTTCAACCTGACACTAGAAAATCTGCAGAACCATCTTTTTACATGAGGCCCAGCAGACATGAGAATCAACACAGTTACTAACAAGCAGCACTACACAAAAAAACATGACATTACCATCCAGCAATTTTTTGCTAGCTACTAAAAAGATAAGATACCTGTATTGAACTGCAGTGACCTTCCTTTGGATAGCAAACTCCTATGGCTTGAAACTGAAACCTGGAAACATAGGCTTATCATTGCCACTGTAGACTTAAATATTATGTATCATTTATGGTGGAGAAAGTGGGATACTTGTATATGTGTTGAATTAAGAAACTCAAGAATAATTTTTATCACTGAAATTTACCAGAGTAGTAGGATATGATAGAAAGACTAGCAAATGTGAAGAGAATCAAGACCTAAACAATCACAAGTTGATAAGAACAAAGCACATGCTTAAGGAAAAACTATCTAGTCTCTTTTCAAAAGACCTAGCAAGATTATAGCTTCAACTTAATTAGAGGTATCAGTTTACCTCATACCAACTCAGACAAATAAATAAAGATCCGAAATTGCAGCCGGTGACCTTGTTCATCGAGAGATCGTGAATCTGCTCCACGTCAGCGGCAGCAACCGAGATCTAGGGTTTCTTCGCTCGAGATTTTTCCGGCTCGATTTCTCTTCGTCTATCTATTTTTCTTCGTTAGAGGAACCCAAAATGGTTCGTTAACACAGCTAATGGAGTGTAAAGCACGCAAAACACTGCATCTCTTCCATGAGATCTGACCTCTTGTGACAGACATTATAAAAACCCTATGGGAAAAGCCTAAATAAAATTTCTTAATCTTCCCGCCATATTTGGATTCTTCTCCATTTGTCGGTATACAAAATTTTATTTTATTCCCAAAGGAAGAAGCGGCCATATTTTTTTTTTAATTCAAAACAGAATATTGAAGTTTTTTAAAAAAGTAAAAAGAATGATGAAATCAGATGATGGGAGCAAAGTTCTAATACAAATTGTAATATTTTTTGAGCTACAGATTTGTTGTATGTGCCTGTAATATTATAGGCAACTCCTAAATTATGTTAAAAATAATATCACTGTGAAAAAGCCTTATAGTTCAAAATTAGATAAATGAGAAAATTGAACATGGAAAAAAATACAAGCTGGTGACTACATTTTTCAGGATGAAATTTTGTTATAGTTGTTTTGCTCATTGTTCACTAACGTAAAACTGATGGAACTGCATACACACACAAGGCTTTGTTCTGGAAGAGGTCAGAACCCAATGGGCTGTTAGTAGAAACCAGCAGCAATATGGATGGCAACAGTAAAAAGCTCCAAAGATTTGTTGCTCCTGCTTTTGTCTATTATCTTTACATTTGAAGGGCATGTGAGTTTAGTAATAAACAAAAAAATTAACATGAGATATTGAATCTCTTTTCTAACCTCTGTTCTGATTATCAATTGTGTAATCAGAACAGAGCAAAGCATTCTTTTTAAGCTTTCAAACGTCATTATTACACAGCTCAATATTGAACTCAAAACATCTTAAAGAAAACTAGAGATTCCAAGTAAACATCTCTTTCCTTACACCAGAATTATTTATACCAAAAACCTCCTTACTCTGTTGCTGTTAAAAAGTATAATTAATAAAATTTAATCAACAGGCGCAGCCACCACTTTGTTGATCCGCTTGAGACGAATGGTTAGATGACTTTAGGTTGACATCAACCATATCGCCTTGTTTGGCTGAAGAGAGTGTATCCATTCCTGGTAATGCTGCTGAAATCTTTCGGAATAGTGGCTACACGTTAACAAAAATACAAATAAAACACAGATGTTTATTGAAAGTAATCTCAAGATCCTTAAAACAGTCATGAGGATATAGATAGGTTGATTCTCACCTTGATGTTAAATCCTGCTTTTGCACTCGTCTCTATGAATATCACTCCAAAATCACGAGCTTTGTTATCTCCTTCCTCTATCGACACTTGCCTGTCAAAATGTCAAGTTGATAGCTAAATAAATGACAATGCAACTTATTCATTCATGGTTCTTTTTCTTTTAGGTGTATCGTTGGATATGATGTTTATGAATGTCAAGCGTGTCTTACCTCTTGTCAACAAGATCTGTTTTGTTACCCACCAGAACAATTATAACATCGTTACCTCTCTCTGTACGAACATCTTCAACCCACTTCGATGTGTTCAAGAACGATTGCCTATCTGTACATAAGATAAAAATGAGACTTTACAAACCATTCTTGCAAAATATGTGAGAATTATGATTTTATTCAGAGAAAAGATGTCTATAACAGGCACTGTCGATCCTGTGTAGATTGTAGACAAAATAAACTTTGATTGTAAACCTGAAAAGCTCTCAAAGAAGACTTACTTGCAACATCATAGACAATGACAGCAACAGAGGAATCTCTGATATAACTTGGTATCAGACTTCGAAATCTTTCCTGCCCGGCAGTATCCCTGTACCAACCACAATATAGTGGGAAGACACTTAATGAAACAACCACAATATCCCTGTACCAACCACAATATATATATATATATATAACTTTAAAATTGTATACTGCTAAAAGAATGAAAATTCATTAGTCAATAGAGATGACAATTTTAAAATTGTATACTGCTAATGCTCTCCAGCATACTGCTACTGCTTTATCATCTGCTGTACCAATCGATGCCTTCGTAGCTAGCATGCATTTAAAAGCTGAAAAACTCCAAGGACATATATATCTAATTACAACAAAATAAAACTAATGACCACTTGAGCATTCGTTGCTTCTTTGTATCTGACGTTTACAAAAACATATCTTAAGCAAAAAATTTATCTTACGCATTCTGGGAGGCCTTATCTTTGACTTAACACTCTAAATACATGTGCAAGTAAGTGATAAAGGAATAGCAAGAAGATGATGGATATACCATAGCTGGAGACGAAGAGTCCTATCCTCAAGGTACATTGTCTTTGACAAAAAATCAATCCCAATTGTTGCCTGCAAAATTTTCCCCACACAAAACACAATAACATAACAATATGAATCACATAGATTTAAAATCTAATCCACATTACACATGACGACACTCAAAATTTCGAATCTGATCCAAATCTCACACAAACACAAAAACACCATAACGATCGCGAATCACTCTGCGTTCTGATTAAACAGAAAAATTCCAAAATAGCTGTGGATCGCGATTGATTTTTTCGAGAGGAACCATTCGATCTGTGGATATATGGATTAGTTTTTAACGAACCTGATAGGTGGTATCGAATTTGTCGTACATGAAACGAGTGATGATGCTGGTCTTGCCTACGGATTGATCTCCGAGGAAGACGAGCTTGAATTTCGCTAATGGTGTCACCGCCGCCATTTTTTTTTGTTTTTTTAGCGATAGAGAGATGTCTCTTCGTCGTAACGATTGATTAGGTATTAGCAGATCTGAGAGTTTTCGATTTTTTTTCAGGTGAGAGTCGAAGACGACGTAGGTTTTGAGTTTTGACGCGTTTTATATTATGGGCCAACCGCGAAAATTATATAACCTTTATTTATGACAATGAAGAATTTTTTAAAAAGAAATTATACACCCTTCGTTTTATTTTAATTATCATTTTGTGTTTTTACACACATATTAAGAAAGCTTTCAATTTTATATATTCTCTAGAAAAAAACACAGCTAACTATACACCTAAATACATTTGTAAATTTTACATTGAAATTATAAAACAACATTTACTTTGAAACGAAAATATACTCTACAATGACATACAAATTGAATCGGAGAGTATTTATTACGTTAAATTACTCTCACTTTGCCATTTGTTAAAGCAAAGAAATAATTGTTGAAAAAAAAAGCAAAGAAATAATTGTCTTTACTTCAAAAACAAAGATAAATGTTACAAAGTTTCTTCTAAACTGCACATAAATCAAGTAATTAAATTAACTAATGCACACAAACAGTGAGGACAATGGTGATATATAACATGAAACGGCGTCGTGTTGAACCTTATCAATGTGAAATGACAACAAAGATGACAATGAAATACAAGCTGTTTGTTACACAAGCTTATGCAAGTTTCTGCCTTCTCGTATGGATCGTTTGTAACCCATTGTTACAGTTTTGTATGATGCAGTGAGGCAAGACAGATATATCTATTGTTGCAGCAATGCATGCAAGATAGTTCTTGGCCATAATTAACATAAGTTGGTTCTTATATTTAATTAAACACATCCTTCTTAGCTTTGTCAGAGAACTGTCTCTGTCTGGATACATTTATATTCACATTTTCAGATCAAAGGGGAATAGATTCGGCATCATCAGGCCAGCTGAAAAGCTCAGAAGACTGATCAAATCTGTGATAGAAGCATTGTACGTAGTTCCACGCAGAGTTGTTGCTTAACCAACAACTTTGAGGAAAAACACCCTTCCTGGTGTATAAAGCTTTTATCATACTGTATAACCTCTTTAAATTAATACTTTATAAATTAATATACACAAAAAAATCTCTATAAAATAATATAATTGTATAGTTACAAATTGAGTTTTTAGTTCAATTAGTATATCGATTAATTAATAATCTCTATAAATTAATAAAAAATTAGAATTTTGGTGTAGTCTCATTATTATTAATTTATAGAGGTTTCAGTTTCACTATACGCAAAATCTAACAGAAATGTTGCTAGGAAATGCCCTGACGTTCTCTATAGAGCAGTTGATATGTTTCTAGTAACTATGATCTTCTTGTGATCTCATCTCCAAGCCAAAAAAACAGTCACAGCTAATTGTTGCATCCTTGTTTCAGATTCATCTCACAACATGATAGAACAAGACTATGCAAAACGATGAAATGTGAAGGTTCATACACTAGCTGCAAAACTAACTATACATAAACGACGTCGTTGCAGAGTATATTAAACTATATTTCATTTCGTAATAAGTGTATAACCTATGGTAAAGTAACACCTACTCATCAAATTAAATTTTGTTTTATTCTCGAGAATCTTTCCCCAAGATTCAACGAGTCAAAAGCAAACTAGGGTAAATAAAAACCGAATCTTTTCTCTTTAGAAATAAAAAAACAACAATTTAATTGACAAAATCAACGGCTGTGATTGAGTCGAACCCACGTTATAAAGATCATCTTTTTCAGCAGCCATTTTCTCAGAAGCCGTTGTTGTGTTCTGTATTGCCGCCACCATTCGTCACCATGTGTGGGATTCTAGCTGTCCTAGGCTGCGTCGATAACTCCCAAGCCACACGTTCTCGTATCATCAAACTCTCTCGCAGGTATCCTCAATCAAAGCCCTCTCCTTTATTCTGTCTCCATTTCGTTTTCTCGATCTCCTTGGGCTGTGTAATGTTCTAAACGTTAATGGGTTTTTGATTTGGATGAGGAAAGTTTCAAACTTTATGGATAAAATGATGTCTTTGTTAAATGAAAAGCCTTTTATAGATGAAATGCATGTAATGGTGAAAGATTGATTGAATGGTTAAAGATCTGTTTGAAAAAAAATGTTTGTGTAGATTGAGGCATAGAGGTCCTGATTGGAGTGGGCTTCATTGTTATGAGGATTGTTACTTGGCTCATGAGCGTTTGGCCATCATTGACCCTATCTCTGGAGACCAACCTCTCTACAACGAAGACAAGACCATTGTTGTCACGGTACGTTTGACTTGTGTCCTGATCTCAATCTCTCAAATAATATGATTAAGGGGTTATTTTGATTTGGGACGCTTGTCTTGGTTTCAGGTCAATGGAGAGATATACAACCACAAGGCTTTGCGTGAAAGTGAAAGTCTGAAGTCTCACAAGTACCATACTGGGAGTGATTGTGAAGTGCTTGCACATCTTGTAAGTACCCATTTATTGCAAAGTTGTTTAGATCTTTGTTACCTAATGGTGGTTGAATTGTTATTGTGTTTAGACACTGTTCCATCGTTACACCATATGTTATTTATAATTGCAGTATGAAGAACATGGAGAGGAATTTATCAACATGTTGGACGGCATGTTTGCATTTGTTCTTCTTGATACTCGGGACAAAAGTTACATTGCTGTAAGGGATCCCATTGGTGTCATCCCACTCTACATTGGCTGGGGTCTCGATGGTGCGTTTCACACACCTCAATGGATTGAAGTGTGTTTTTTCCCTGTCTTGTTTGTGTCCTTTTCATTGATTACTCTTTTGTAAACAATCTTCCACAGGTTCTGTCTGGTTTGCTTCTGAGATGAAAGCACTTAGTGATGATTGTGAACAGTTTATGGCTTTCCCTCCAGGCCACATCTATTCCAGTAAACAAGGTTTTGCATCTCATAACAAGTCACATCTGTTTTATAGTAACTTCATTATATTCGTTGGCCATACTACAGAGTTCAAATTGATTTGAGTTACATTTCTTGTAGGTGGTCTTAGGAGGTGGTACAACCCTACATGGTTCAATGAGCTGGTTCCTTCAACCCCTTATGATCCCATGTTGGTGCGCAATACTTTCGAGAAGGTAAACTCTTGGAGCTCTCTATCCTTTTACATTGCTTGTGTAGTTACATTGATGATAATGTCATCGTTGACTTTTGCAGGCTGTTATAAAGAGACTAATGACTGATGTGCCTTTTGGTGTCCTTCTCTCTGGAGGATTAGACTCATCTCTTGTTGCTTCAGTGGCTATACGCCATTTGGAAAAGTCAGATGCTCGCCAGTGGGGTTCAAAATTGCACACTTTTTGTATTGGTTTAAAGGTCTTAGAAGCTTACCTGACTACTCAAAATGTTAGCTTTCTATGGTCATCAAAATTTGTTATTAACCTTAACTTTCTTTTGCAGGGATCACCGGATCTTAAAGCTGGTAAAGAAGTTGCTGATTATCTAGGAACTCGCCATCACGAGTTACACTTTACAGTCCAGGAAGGGATAGATGCCATAGAAGAAGTCATATACCATGTTGAGACCTATGACGTGACTACTATAAGAGCCAGCACTCCCATGTTTCTTATGTCGAGAAAAATCAAATCACTTGGTGTAAAGATGGTTCTTTCTGGTGAAGGTTCTGATGAGATTTTTGGAGGATATTTGTACTTCCATAAAGCACCTAACAAGAAGGAGTTTCACGAGGAAACTTGCCGAAAGGTAAACGCCTTTTAGTCCAGAAAATTCTTGTGCTGTTCTGTCCTTTTGTAAACTTCTGAAACTTGTATTTTTTTTGTGTGTGTGGTGCTGCCGCAGATTAAAGATCTTCATAAATATGATTGCTTGAGGGCTAACAAAGCAACGTGTGCATGGGGTGTTGAGGCTCGTGTACCTTTCCTCGATAAAGAATTTATAGATGTCGCTATGAGCATCGATCCAGAGTGGAAAATGGTAGGTGGCTTCCTTCTCATCGTTTCATTTTTTCATCTTTCTATGTCACACGCAGCAAAGAGTGTTTTCTCAATATATAACACTGTTTTTGGAACATTTTGAGTTACATATCTGGTCTAAACTACAATGCAGATCAGGCCTGATCTCGGAAGGATCGAGAAATGGGTGTTACGTAATGCCTTTGATGATGAGAAGAATCCTTATCTACCAAAGGTTTGTGCTCCCTGCAGTTTGATGAAATTATGCAGCATTGCTTACAAATTCTCTCATCTTTTATGGTAAAATGCAGCACATTCTATACAGGCAGAAGGAACAGTTCAGTGATGGAGTTGGGTACAGCTGGATTGATGGTCTGAAAGATCATGCAAACAAACATGTAAGAAGAAGATGTCTTTTTAAATTATAGTAAAGAATCTTAATTCACAGCTCAGTAATGTGGTTCTTGGTTAGGTCTCTGACACAATGCTGACAAACGCAAGCTTTGTATTCCCGGATAACCCACCTGCAACAAAGGAAGCTTACTACTACAGAGCCATCTTTGAAAAGTTCTTCCCTAAGGTTATTATTGTTTTACATCCTCTTATCTTGTATTGTCTTTGGTTTTTGCTCTGAGATGTTTTTTTGGAATATATCAGAGTGCTGCTAGAGCAACTGTACCAGGAGGTCCAAGTGTAGCATGTAGTACAGCAAAAGCTGTGGAATGGGACGCAGCTTGGAAAGGGAATCTTGACCCGTCAGGTCGTGCGGCTCTTGGAGTTCATGTTGCAGCTTATGAGGGAGATAAAGCTGCAGATGTTCGTCCTGAGAAGCTACAGAAACTGGCAGAGAAAACTGCAGAAGCCATTGTTTGAGGATTAAACAAAGGTTTAAAACAAATGTTTGCATTGCGCATTTCTCTTATTTTCTCAAAAGACAATACGTTATCATCTTCCGTAGGGGTCGTCAATAAGTACAATAAGTTGTCTCTTTAACTGAATTGAGTTAGGAGTTTCTGAGGATGTACCTAAGTTGCTGGTGATTGTGAACGATTGTTTTCATGAATCTGGTTCTTTCTTGTGTCACAGAGTTTTAGCTTTTCTTTTACTGTTGTTCAAAGATTTTTTTCATTTCAGTTTTGACTTTTGAGTATTTTAGTTTTGGGAGTTAGTACACCTGAGTTGTTTAAACTAGATTTTGGTTCATTTTATCTCATTGTTCTTTATTTAGGTTTGACAGAGCTATTACTTGATCATATCATACAACAATCAAAAAGACTCTGTGGCCCAATGGATAAGGCGCTGGTCTACGAAACCAGAGATTCTGGGTTCGATCCCCAGCAGAGTCGGAAACTTTTTGTTTTTTTATTCACTGAAAAGCCTCTGTAAAATATATCTGTACAGCCACCAGGCAATGACATTTCTTTGTCTTCTTAACTTCTTTTAGAGAACCTTGTTGTAACCATTGTTTCATGGCTTCTTCACATAGCCTTCTACTTCCTTCTCCTCCTCTTCAAGTCGTATATAATTTGCACTTTCGCATTCCAAATCATCGGTTTCATTTCCATACAGTTCCCTCTCTTCACCTTCATATACATGTCGCCGCGCTTATAGCAAACTAAAGGCTGTAATAACTTTGTAGGCCACAAGAGTAAGAAAAGCAGCAAAAAGGCATCATAACTTAAGATGCGATGAATGATAAAAATCCAATTCATTCTTCTTTTAGTTGTCAACAAAAATTCGGAACAAACAACAGAGATTGGAGATAGAAAACGAGACTCAATGTGTGATAACTCGTAGCCACAAGGCTAAGAAAAAAAATGCAAAACGCATCACTCTTCTTCTTTTCCCATAGCCATCAAGAACTCACCTTCGCATACCAGAGTGTTCCCTACGTATGCTTTCCCATCCATTTTGGCTATCCCAAACCGCTTCTGCAGCTTCACAAGCGTCATCCTCATCACCAGAGTATCACCTGCAATCACAGGCTTTCTGAATCTGACTTTGTCGACTCCAGCAAAGAAGAAGTTGCTTTTAGATCCCCCCACTTCTGGTTGTAGCATCACTATACCTCCCACCTGAGCCATGGCCTGTGGAAAACAAAGATAACGAACTAATGAACTAAGCTATCTATAACAAAGGGATGAAGCTATCTATGTGTAGCTCTTATTAACACATAATGAGTCTCCTAATCATTCCATGCCACATCCATCTGGAATAGATGCTACTTAGTTTCTCTTATATCGCAGTAAAGCAAATATTCACATAAAGCTATGAATATGACCCAATGTACCCTTTATAACATCTTATCTTATTCTCTCAAATTCAGTCCATTTCTTAACCTGAAGCTTAAACAAAGCCTTCACATTTAGTTCCCTCTTATCAAATTTTCACTTTCATTCAATTTCTCAAGACTCACCACTCAAATTCAACTAACTTTGGCTACTATATTTGAATTAAAGCTAATATGATCCAAGACCTCCTTTATCTCTCTCAAATTCAGTCCCTTTCTTTAGCTGAAGCTTAATGCAAAGCCTTCAATTTTAGTTCCCTCTTCTCAAAATTTTCTCCCTCATTCTATTTGTCAAGACTCACCCACTCAAATTCAACCAACTTTGGCTACTATATTTGAATTAAAGCTATGAATATGATCCAAGATATCCTTTATCTCTCTCAAATTCAGTCCCCTTTCTTAAGCTGAAGCTTAATGCAAAGCCTTCAATTTTAGTTCCCTCTTCTCAAAATTTTTGACTACTATATTTGAATTAAAGCTATGAATATGATCCATCATATCCTTTATATTTCTCAATCCAGTCTTTTCCTTAAACTGAAACTTAAAAGCCTTCACCTTTAGTTCCCTCTTAACTCAAAAACATAAATATTCACCCTCATTATATTCCCCAAGAGTCACAACTCAAAACTAATAAGTATTCTTCTACCCCGAAGATCAAAATAAGCATGCAATGAGATTGATCACCTCAACCATGAGGACACCAGGCATAATGGGCCTCTCAGGGAAATGCCCAGGAAAGAAATTGTCATTAATGGTAACGTTTTTGATAGCCACCGCAGATTCACCAGCTTTGTACTCTATCACTCTATCCACTAACAGAAACGGAAACCTACAACACAACCAACACGATTCAGACACATCCTAAAAAAAAATTTACAAAAAAAAAAAACAATACGATTAAGACACATCGAATCAGAACAGTACAGCTTCAGATACAGAGAAACAGTGTGTAAGAAAAAAAACATTATTTACCTGTGAGGCAAAATCTCTCGTATCTGGTTAATGTCCATCACTGTCGGATAAGCCTCGTACCCTGTAATAATTCGAGATTTACATTATTTAAAAAACAAAAAAACAAATTGTTGAAAATCAAAATCTAATTATAATGCCATTAGATTACTAAGTTCAATTGGGATCTCTTTGTCTGCGGAGATCTTTGATTCATCGGTGGAGGAGAAGACGAGGGAGCTGGATCGGGTTTTGGGACGAAACGAGACGGAGTTCGATCTGGTGAGTGGGAGACTCAACGGTGAAGAGAAGGGCTGGTGAAGAGAGATAGGTGCGAGATTTCTCGACGGAGCGGTGGTGAAAATGGAGTTGGAGGCAGCCATTGCTGATCGAGAGAGAGAGAAGAGAGAAGAAGGGACGGAGATTTCGAAGGGAAGCTTTGAACGAGCTTAACAACGGAAACAATGGTGGTTGAAATAGGATTACTGTATGGGACTATAATGGGCTTTCGTACAAATACAAAGCCCACTTAAAATTTTCACCAACTCTTGTTGGGCTTTTTCGTCTTTTCCAAAATTTATATTGTGTTTTGACTTGGGTTGGACAAGAAAACCGAACCGATTCAACCTGAACCAACCAAACTGAAATCGATCCAAACGAAATCAAAATCTATTACAAAATACTTTGGTTTAAGATTTTTCCAACCCAAACCAAACTAAATTAAACTGAAAAACTAATGTGTTTTTGTTATTATTTGAAGTAAACATATTAGCAATATACAATGTACTAAAATCCTAATACTAAAATTGCTATTAAATTTATTAACGATGTAATTTTTTTTTAGATTTACTTTAGTTCATTATCGTTTAATTGTGTACTTATAAACTTTTTATGGTTTAAAAAGTTTTTGTTTTAGATTTATATTGAATTATACATATTTTTTTAAAGAGGCATTAATAATGCTATTTTTAAAAAATATATTTAGTTTAGTTAATTTTGATTTGATTGTATTCTTATATTTTTTTTTGTATTTTTAAAGGTTTTTTGCTGGTTTAAGTTTATATAGATTATTTTTTCATAGTACCCAATATGATAATTTCATGAATATGCGTTTATGTTCTAAAACATATTTTTTCTTAAAAAAACTAAACTAAAAAGATCTATTTAAACTGAACCGAAATAAATCAAGCTGGATACAAACCGAACCGAATATAAACCAAATCGAAACTGATCCAAATCAAACTAATTATAGTTCTATTCAGCTGAAAAAAACCGAATTAACTAAATTGAACCGAATCTAAACCAAACATGTAAAATAACTGAAGTGTCCAACTCTAGTTTTGACGGTTCAACTTACCGAAAAGGAAGAGCTTATCGTGCTTGATGTCATCATTGACACAAACCAATGTGACGAATGAATATTAGTATGGTAGTATTTAATGCTACAGGTTGGACGATGCAGTAAATGACATTGAATTCTAATGGACTAGGGATATTGCTGTTCTATTATCGGAAATATATTTTTTCCACAGTGGGAAAATCCATAAATTACCGTTAATCTTACAGGAATCAACCAAACTGATATTATCTTATCATGTACATATAAATGGATCTAAATAGAAGGATAATTGACATATATCCAGGGATGATTGGATATAAAGCGTGCCGTACATTCACCCATCGATGCGTATACGTACTTTTCGCAGTGTTAATTAATATCGTATTTTACTCGACCACCAAATTAATAGTACAGCGTATGCTTTTATCCCAATATGGAACGTTCCATATATTAGAAGAAAGGCAAGAGCAACACAACGCGTCAACAGGGAGTGCGTCATGCGATACACGTGGCTGTCTTGTCTTTAAAACGCATCGTTTTCAACTTGTTTTATTTTCATCTCTCTCGTTTACCCCAAACCAAACAAAAAAAACCTAACCCGAAGAAAATAAAAGGAAAAAAGAAAATAAAAGAGAAATGCTCAGTATCTGTGGCCACTTGAGCCGAACCTGAGGATCAAATTAGGGCACGAAGGCCTCTCAGAGACAGAAGCCATGGGAAGAAAAAAACTAGAAATCAAACGAATTGAGAACAAAAGTAGCCGACAAGTTACCTTCTCCAAACGACGAAGTGGTCTCATTGAGAAAGCTCGTCAGCTTTCTGTTCTCTGCGATGCATCCGTGGCGCTTCTCGTCGTCTCCGCCTCCGGCAAGCTCTACAGCTTCTCCTCTGGTGATAAGTATGACTTTTCCTCTTCCTGTATCTTTCTTTATTTGCCTTTTTAAGCTTATGTTTACTTCTCGCTACTTTTCTGATAAAATAATTAAAATTAAATAATTAAAAAATATTTTGATTTTTTCCGACAAATCTCTTGTGGATTTCTCGGTTTTGTGTTTTTTTATTGTTTCTTGTGTGGCCATGGGAGATACATGAGGTGACCAAATCTGAGGAAGAACAATGTTGTGATGAGCTAAACCTTCTTACTTTCTTCATTTCTCTCTCTTTTTTCGTTCTTCTTTTGATTTTTCTGCATGGATTTTTTATTTTATAAAAATCTGCATGTCCTTCTAGATCTTTCTGAAACGCTTTGATGTATACTTGATGTTGTTTAGTGAAGTTTCAAGCCTTCTTTGATTGTTAGTTCATCAGTTGTTAGTTTCCTTTAGGAATTCATTAATTATAAGAATAATCGATTACTGGATTTTTTTGTCAGTGGTTACTGATTAATATTTCTGTTTTTAGAGTGGTTAAAATCATTGAAGCTTTAGGACTTTCGAAGAGATCTATTAAATTCCTGAATAGTAGTTCAAGAGTTTTGATCTGAATGTAAGCGACATTGTGCAGCTATTAACTAAAACACAACTGTAGATCTTCAAATAAATAGTGTATTTATCATGGATTTATTTTTACATATCCAAATTATAAGTTTTCTAGTTGATTCTTAATTTTCACACATATATGTGCATATATAATAGGATGTGGAATTTTGGTCGATTTAAGAACACTCAGCTTCACATATGCTAGCTACGGTTGTGTGATGTGGTATCTATTTCTATTCTTTGATCACAATCGTTCTGTGCATATTTGATTCTGATGTAAATATTCCTTAGGAAGTATCAGACGATGCTAAAAATAAGAAGTGGTAATCCAATTGTGCGGCTGCTTGAACATGATTATTACAGTTTTTGCTGAAATTTTAGCAAATATTAGGGGTGTGAAAATTAACCTTTTGTTTCAAAATATTTCTTCTGATGTTTCATAGATCACAGTTGTGTTTTCAGTGGTTAACTAGTAGTTTGGCTCTCTTTTTTTTTTTCTGTTTTTCTCCAGCTTGGTCAGGATCCTTGATCGATATGGAAAACAACATGCTGATGATCTTAAAGCCCTGGTAATGCAAACATTTTGATTTACTCTTGCAGTTTTAAGGAGTAAATAAGGCTTAGAGAACTCTCCATATATACTGACTAGAGCCAACTGCCCAACGCATTGGCTCATGCGTAGTTAACGTTAGCGCATATCATTTCTATTTTGGAGCTGTATTTATCTCAACATAGAAGAGCTTGTTGAGAGAGATATTGATGTTCCCTTAAGAGTATTTTTTTCAATAAACACATGTTTAGCACCTTAAAACTGTGGAGATCTAGATAGAGTTAACTCTTGCATTATTGGTCCACCTATGAGCTATTAGTTAGCGGAATGATTCTATGTGAGGTTATGGATCCACGTGCATATCAAATTTCTCAAATCCCTTGTCGTCTACTGTCTCTTATATCCCTTCTCGATGGACAGGATATTCAATCAAAAGCTCTGAGCTATGGTTCACACAATGAGTTACTTGAACTTGTGGAAAGGTTAGTCTTAACTGAGACTATTTTTCCCCTCCTCCTTTCGTTACAAAGGTATTAGGTTTTCTTGTCAATCTGTGCATATATGTGCAGCAAACTTGTGGAATCAAATGTCGATGTTAGCATGGACTCCCTCGTTCAGCTGGAGGGTCACCTTGAGAATGCCCTCTCTCTAACTAGAGCTAGGAAGGTAGGTTGACTCCATAATGTCTTCTCTTTTCTTACTTTGTTTGTTGAAACGAGTGTTCACTTATATTTAATTTGTGGCATGCAGACAGAACTAATGTTGAAACTTGTTGATTGCCTCAAAGAAAAGGTTAGATATATGTTTTTATAGCACTTCATATATCTTCTCTTGTGTTTAGAGCCTCGAAATATTTGTGTGTTGTATTAGTTTCTCCAAGTGTTGATTTATAAAGCACAGTTGATTTATAACTGTGCTTTATGAGCTATAAATTATATATCAAAGTTTTTCATAGTGCATCTTGTCTCAGGGATATGATTCAAATTTTTTGGATATCAGAATCTGAAATTAGGTTTAGAAACTTTGTAACTGATGAACTTGTTGTTCTTCAAAAACAGGAGAATCTGCTGAAAGAAGAGAACCAGGTTTTGGCTAGCCAGGTAACGAAAGATATTTTCTTTATAACTATGCAAAAGCCAATAACCACTTCTTGCACATATACATACTATACTTTCACACGTATGTAATAGATATTGCACTTTTTAAGTATTAGTGCATTCTGGTTTTTTTTGATAGATTTGGTTTATTTTATTTTATATGGTGCCGATGTTTATTCTAATTGGTGAGAAAATCATAACGGAAACCAAAATTTTCAAAAGTATGAAATTTTTTTTCAAAAATATCTATTAGTAAATTTTGATAGATTTGGTTTATTTTATTTTATATGGTGCCGATGTTTATTCTAATTGGTGAGAAAATTACTAAACGGAAACCAAAATTTTCAAAAGTATGAAAAAGGCAGGATTGGTATGTATTTTGAATGGTTGGTGTGAAAAAAATATTCTTGTGTAAAAGACAAAAAAAAAATAAAGAAAGAAAAAGTGGATATGGTGATTTTGAGTTTGTACCTATAATTACCTTGCAGATAGAGAAGAAGAATCTTCCTGGAGCCGAAGCTGATAATATGGAGATGCCACCTGGAAAAATCTCCGACATAAATCTTCCGGTAACTCTCCCACTGCTTAATTAGCCACTTTTAGTCGGCGCTTAAATTAAAAAATCCAAAACATATGACTAAATAAATAAGCTTTTGTAGTTTGAGCCCCTTTGAAGGGTGCACTTTGTATATCTTAATACTCCCATGTCTGAGAGATTGTGTGTGTACTCCTATGTTAGATACAAGTAAAAAATAAAATTAAGTTTGCTTGAGTCGCTTCATGGTGAAGAAGCCTAGTGCCTAGTTTGCAACGGATACGTGGCCCTCTCTGCCTTTTTTGTATTCGTAATTCATTTGTATTTATCTACAACGCATAGAGATTGTCATGTTTTTTCTATGGTTACGAGTCGGTCTCATCTGGCTCTATAAAAGCTTAGTTCTTAAGATCCATTTCTATTCATATTTAACGGACCTCTTCATATGCTACATCTTAAACTAAATTGAATGAGTGGAGGGGGAGACAAGTTCGTTGAACTAGTGAATCTAATAATATTATTACTTAGCAAAGTTTATCTAGGATTATGTGTTGGTAGGTACATTTGACGCACACGATTACTTTCAGTTTTAACCTTAGCGACATGCTTAATTAATAATCGAACATATATATATGTCTTTGTCTTCACAACCCATATCCTAAACTGAAAACTGAAAAGGTACTCTGGTCCACATGCTCAGATTGATTAGGTTCCGGGGATTGGTTCAAAACACTTGCACTTTATCATCTTCATCGTCGAATCTCCTAGAGGAATTAAACTCGTGTTGCATCCTCTCTTCCATCCAGTTGCTAATATCATCTGGCTTCCCTAGCTATTTTGCTCGAGCTCACACTGTAATCATCTTCACTAGTCATATAAGTACAAATACTTGGAGATGTCACGGCATGATTAACGCAGTTTTTAAAGGGTTTCAACTCCCTTGGATCCACCAATAACTTAAAACTCGGTAACAAAAGTTACCAAATAGTGATCCGTGTTCGTGGATTTTTAGTACTGTTTTACTTTCTTTTTTTTTAAATCATGCAAGACAAAAAAGAAAAAACTTTAAAAACCCATTTTGGGTTTCATGCATTAATGATGGTCTTACAAGCATGGAAACCATATCTCCCGTGATCTGGCTCGGTTCTTGGGCCGTCTTAGACCTGTTGAGACACTGGAACTCATGGCCCGTCCTAGAGTTCTTGTCCATGAATCCAAAACTCACATCGCTCTTCGCTTAGACGGTTCCATAAAATCACCTTTTCTCTTGGTCTTGGACCCGGAAGCTTCTTGATCTTCTGAGATCTTGAGGTCTTTGATTTTAAGGAGTACCTCTTCTTGGTTTATTACACGAGACCACGTATCGGTCTCTTTAGCCAACATCTTATCTTGTAAACATTTAGACTGCCTCGCTAGACGTCTCACTCTTCCTAAATCTGGTGACATTTGTTTAATCACAGCCGCTATAATCTTGTAAATACATGTTCATCTTTTATATTTATAAACCATGCTTATTGGTAGGATTGACAAAAGGAAAAAAAAAAAAATTCTTGTCACATTATGAATTAAGAAAAGGGAATAGCAAGTGGTGTCTGATATTAAACAAAGCTAATAGTAGCATCATGAGTTTTTCTAATTGTCTTTTGATTTTTGATCTCTTAGGTTAATATCTACAAGTAAGTTTACTAATTAAATCCTAAAGTCATTGCAAATGAACTTAGGCTAGATATATTATATGGTTTTTCAAGAGGTAAACTTTTGAGGTTATCCTAACCGATGTGATGACAAAAACTCTTAGATATTAAGATTTGAAAACCTATTTTTAGGTTAGAAAGAGATAGATTCAAATCCAAACTAAATCATTCATGTGCACGATAATTATGTAGCTAATAAACCCAAATTTATAATCAGAAACCATAAGCATAAACTACGGAAAATATAGGTAAGCTCTTAGTACATAAGCAAAAACTAAGGAAAATATAGGTAAAATCTTAGTAACTTTTTTTTACTAAGAAAATATAGGTAAAATCATAGTAGTTACTTGTTCAAATTCATCATAAAATTTGAATTCTCCAAGGCTAACAAAACCATCTTCATCTACATCAATGGCACCAACTATGTCAATACATTCAATAATGTGTGATATTACATAAAATCTCATGAATAATTAATGGAAACATTAAAACTTCACCAAAAATAATTATGGAAAACAATATTATACTTCTAGATATCTTTCTAAATAGCACAATAATTGATATGGTGTCTAAACAGTATGAAACATTCAGTCATGCTTTTTTAACATTTTTTCTAATCTTATTTTCATTTTTTTTTTAACACTGATTTATATATAACTTGAGGATGTGTTACAAGGGAGATATCTGAACACCATAACCTAAGTGTAAAGGTGTTTTAACCATGGAGGAAATCCCCTAGAGATATAGGATTGGAATCTATTTTGCTTGATGACACTTTCTGCTATCAGTTTGGTTCCTTTGATATCAGCTAGAGAGTGGAGTCGTAATTTCCAGATATTAAAACTCTGTAGCATTGGTAAGAGTTGAGAAGAGTAGAACTTCAATGCTGGCCAGGAAGAAGGTTTGGTTAAAGCGTTGATAAGGTCGCTATCTTCCCCGACAAACAAAAGTGAGTCATAGTTCATCGTCTTCAAACATTCCATTGCCCATTTCCAGCTTTGATAAGATGCTTCTATCTTGGTGTTGACTCCAGTAAAAGATTGTCGGCTGTGGAGAAGCACTTTCCCTTGTTGATCACGTAAACTCCAAGCTGCACCGCTCTGCTTTTTCTTTTTATCCCAGGAGGCTGCTATCTCACATTTTAGACAATCAGTAGGCGGAGGTTTCCAACCAAACAACATTTTCTTCTTCCTTTCAAGGTCTATTGTCTTTTCTGTTTTGTCCAAAGTAGTAACCTGAAACCAATGGTCTACTTCTTGATAGATGCTTCTAATGAATGCTTGTCCAATGTTGTATTGGTTTCGAAACAAGAAGGAGTTTCTGTTCTTCCAAATTGCCCAAAGAATCCAAGGACCACATCTTCTGATATTTTCTGGAATGTTTTGATCATTTCCTGTCTGTAAAACAAATGAAATGTTGGAGTAGACAGAATTAGGATCAAAACCAGAGATGGGGTGTGGAAAGTAGCTATCAGCCCAAGAACGTCTTGCTGCTGGGCAAGTGAATAGAACGTGGTTGATTGATTCTCCATTTTGTCCACATAGCTGGCACCTAGAATCGAGCTTCATACCTCGATCAATTAGACCGTCAGCAACTGATAATGCTCCGCTAATAGCCTTCCATAAGAATATTCTGATTTTTGGGGCTGTTTGCGTGGACCAAACGATATCTTTTAGACCATTAAGAGAAGGTTGCATGTTAGCAAAATTGGAAGCATTCGTTTGTGTCTCCCGCTCTGCCAACCAGTAGCCTGATTTCACAGAATAAACACCTGAACGCGTGTGGTTCCATATCTGATAGTCTGGAGAATTCGTCACCGATTTGATCTTTGTGATGATGGAAATATCTCTTGGATAGAAAAGTTCATTTAGTTTATCTTTGTTCCAGCCCGGAGGATCGTGTGTCAGCAGACTACTTACTTTAAGATCTAAGTCCACCAAGATGTTTTTCTAATCTTATTTTCAATTATTTGATTTTTTATCAACTTTTTTTATCAAAATTTTCAATTATTTGATAAAAACTAAAAATAATGTTTAAAAATGTATAATACGTACACTATTTTTGCAGGTTTAGATACTACAAAATGAATTCATTAATGAGAAATAAATCAAATTAAAATATTTTATTTATAAATTTCATAAGGAAAAAAGTTACATTCGTTTAAACTAAAATAAGATTACATATCAAATTAAAGATTGTATATAAATAAGAGTAATGGAGTTGCTATAAAAGGTGTGACGAAAGGCAAGTATGTTTTGAGCTACAATTCTCCTATATGCTTGTGCAATGAGCAGATTTCATTGGGGAGCTCAAAAACAAATGTAGCAAAGCACATTTCAAGGTATATGAGAATAGAAGTTATAGTAGCATTTGAGTCTCATCTATGGAGAGTTATGTTTCACCAAACTCACCAACATTCGTTGCTGCTATTGGCATAGACAATAAGAATTGTGGGAAGATATCAAATTGTATTCTCAGTAGAACCACCTCTTTTTCTCTCAATTAATATAATGAGTTTCAAATGACAATAAAAATTTTGCGTTTGTTGGAATTAACTTTTATATGTTTATGTTCATATTCTTAATTATAGAAATTATACTTCATTTGTTTCATTTTAATTCTTATTTTAGATTTTATTCATAGATATTGAAAAAACAAAATTTGTACATTTCCTAAATAAAAACATCATTATCTATATAAGTATCAGTATTTAAATTAATAGCCAATAAAAATAGGCTGAAAAACATAAAGAATTGCTCAGCAATTAGGGATTGGGTGAGATTCTTTTCACTTTTGTTTTGAAAATGTATTCACTTTAACGCATAATTGATGTGTGTTTCACTTTCATAGTACAAGAATTAGCACGATATGGAAAAATAATAAACAAATTACATGGAAAAGAAATAAAAACAAGCTCGTGCATGATGCCATGCACAGAATATTAAATGACAATATTTTTACTACCCTGTTTATTTGATAATGGTTTAGTGATGCATCCATGAATATGGTTTTCTTATACAAATCTGCTTTGACAACTAATTAAGACTGCAACTGGATTGTTATTTTTTGGAATGGAATGATATAATTAATGTGGAATAACTTATTCCATTGATTTCAGAAAAAAATTAACCATTTCACATAAATGGAATGGAATACTCATTCTACCAATTCCACAACAAAATAGTAAAATACAAAAAGAATAATCCTACCATAAATTTGGTTATGAATGAATGGAATGAATTCCATTCCATTTTTTTGCTGTATTCCATTCATACAATTCCATTTATTTTAATTCCATTAATTCCTAAATATTTTACCAGTTGCAGTCTAAGTAAAAGAGAAATCCTGCAAAAGAAAGGACTACAACAAATTTAATAACATTCTCTCCTCTACCATTTAACTAAAATGAAAATTCTATCATTCTTTAGGGTTTCAGTTACACAAGAATTTCAAGAACATGTAGACAAATAATAATAACAATTCTAAATATATGATCAATTTGTTAATTTTAGACCCAATTAGCAGTCTAGGGTAGCTTCCATCCCCCCCCCCTCAGAAAGTCTTCCCCATTTTCAAATACTTATTCTTGGCCCAGTAAACCATAACGGGCCTATAAATCTCATTGGGCTTCACCAATGTCTATAACTCAGTAAACAGTGTGGGGACACACGCACGTCACTCGAGTTTCACGCCCAATCATGATTCGAAACGCTCAACTACTCAAAAGAGAATCCAGATCCGGTAAAAAAAATATCCACACGGTTCCCGCCTCATCCAAATCAAAAACCCTAATTTCTCCCAGATCCTCCCAATCTCTCCATCCCCACTAAACCCAATTCACATTTCATCTTCCTCCTGATTCCACGTACGTATCAATTCTCAATTTCACTTAATTTCTCATTCGAATTCTAATTTTTTGAAAGTAATTTCTCTTTCCCTTTGTGAAGATGACTGAAGAAGATAGCGGCGAATCAGTACCCGGGAAGATCCGACCCGCTTTAAGCGATTTGACCAATAGGAAGAGAGGAGGAGCTTCGTCGGGCGAAGAGGAATCTTCGGGAGGACAATTCTCGAAGCGGCTGTGTGTAGTCGTAGACGACTTGGTTAAGCAACACGTGTCCTCCTCCGATTCGAAATGCAGCTCTGAGGAGGAGAAAGGATCTCGCGGGGAGGTTTCTAGTGGAGAAGATGCGAAACCGTTGAAAGAGATCTACTTTGAGCCCGGTGATAGAGACGGTGCGAGGGAGTTAAGTGGGAGTGATGTTGAGATGAGGAAGGAGTTTGGGAGATGTAAGAATGTGAGAGCTTTTGAGATGAGTAGATGTTCGAATGTTGATAAGGAAGAGGGTGTGGATGATGATGGTTTGATAAAGTCTTGTTCTTGTTCTTTTTGTCTTAAAGGTTAGGTGATATCTTGAGATGTTTTTTTATTACATAGTGTCTTGTCTTGATTTAAGTAAAAGTGGATTTTTTTTTTTTTTTCTTCAGCTGCTTATATCTGGTCGGATCTTCATTACCAGGACATTAAAGGTCGATTATCAGGTCAGTTTTATAAAGCTCTTGAGGGTATTCTTGTTAATATTTGTTACTCCCTCCGTTTCATATTAACTGAGGTTTTAGAGAATTTTTTCGTTACAAAATAAGTGAAATTTATTAATTTTATTATGTAATCTATTTTTCTATTGGTTGATATATGATTAGTTGTATAGTTAATTGTGTTTTTCTATGAAAAATATGCAAAATTAATGGTTTTCTTAATCCGTGTGTATTAACCTAACACGACACTTATAAAGAAACAGAGAGAGTATATGATTTGCTTTTTTTTCTGAATCAGCATTGAAGAAGAGTCAGAAAGTAGCTAGCAGTTTGATTCAAAGGAATGACAAAGAAAAAACTACTGGTTTTCATGGATTTGTAAGCTCTGTTGGTTCTGCAAAGCTGGAATCTGATCTCATGGGTCAGTGGAGGTCGCTGTTTCTTAGCATGGGTGATATTCTCGCTCATGAAAGCAACCACCTTGTAAGTGCTTTCACAAGCTTCTTAATATGTTTATCAAATGTCCTGTTGCTTTCTTTTCACATGAACCTGAGTGTTCTTCTGTGTGCGTGTGTGTGTTTTGTGGAACTCCAATCATGCAGCAAAATAGCTTTACGACAATGAAAGATTTGCGAGAAGATTGCAAGATTGATTTGGAGAGAGCAACCAAAACACCTCAGCACAAGACCTGATAAGTACTCTTCTCTACTTGGTGAAACACTGTATGGACTTGTAAGCTTTTCTGTAATTTTCGCAGCAGCTCGTGTGAAAATTATATACGTAATATCTGGATGTAATGTATAGATGCTTCAAAATTTCATTCCGTATGTGTAATTGACAAATGCTGTTTGTGTTAAGTTCTTTCCTTGAACTCTTTGTCTCTCATTGACATTGACTATTTTGTTTTTTTTTTGTTCTTGTTGCGACTTTGCGTCAGTCATATAAGGTAGCAATTGGTAAAGATAACAAACTCATTTTGTTACTATACAATTTTTTTCTTGTTAGATTAACAAATCATTTTTTACCCATTTTTTGGATAAATATTTTAGAATGTGCTGAAATAAAGCCTGAAAGTAATGTAGAATGTTTGACGTAGAATGCAAGTTAGGTCAATTTGAACAGTGTTAATTTATTTATGGGCTCTCTAGATATTGTCAACTGCAACTTGGCCCAATAGGTTTGGCTATGGGGCTAATTTTGGGTTGGAGATGAAAAATTTGCAAACACCTTAATTTACATGGAGATAAAAAAAAAATTAACGTGAACCTCATCACTATATATAGAATAAGTTTTGGACAAGTCATACATTTTCTTTCTAAATATTGACTAAACAGGCTATAGCCATAGGAAAAAAAAGGCAAAAGACAACCAGAAAACGAAAAATAAGGAAAAAATTCAAGAATTGTCAGACAAGAAAATAACAGAAGACAAACCCACCTCCAAAATTCTATTGACAATTTGAGAAGAGAAAACAAAATTTCATTCTTCTTCTTTGTGTTAATCATAACCTAGTTTGATCATAAACTTTGATCATAATGCCATTTTCTGTAAAGTTGTTGATTCAAGAAGAGAACACCCAACAAAAAAAAAAAACTCCCTCCATCTCCTCTCTTTTCTTAACAGTTCTGTCCTTCTGTTCTTCATAATACCATACATTTCTATCTTCCTATATCAACCATTTCCAGTGGTTTGATTGATTGTTCAGCGAGGAGTCTTGATCTGTCTAGCGGCCTAAAGAAATGGCAGAAAGTGAGGTGAAGAAAAAGTGGCGTTGGGGGTTGCTAGGTCTTGGGTTTGGTAGATGTGGCTTGTGCTCCAAGAAAACTCCAGATAAAAATGGAAGCCATAAAAGCACAATTAGTAGCAGCAACGCCTCCACAGCCTGCACTCCTAATATTCAGTTCACTAAATCTCCAGGTATCGAATTAAACGCCAAAAAGCTTCAAGATCACAAAGTTTCACCTGAGCCAATCCAGGAGGACCAGATGGCGCAAAGCCCTATTTCAAAACCCTCATTGAATCAAAACCCTAATAACCAAGATTTCGACAATAATGAGAATCAACAAGAGAGTAATAACAATCCAGAGCCGGTCCAACAACAAGCGAGGAAAGTGCCAAGGGAAGCTATCGGTTTATCCGGTGAGCTAGAGAGTATGATCATAGACAATCAGAAATCCAAAGGGATTACTGGCTCAATGGTTCGAGCATCTTCAAGCAATGTGATGTTGTTTGGTAATCTTGGGAACTTGAAACAGCCCGGGACAGCAGCGGTTGGGAACCAAACCAATGTTCAAGACAATGAAGAAAGACCAAAACCAACATTGGTTTCAGATAACCAAGAACAGCCAGGATCTTTGTGCAGGGAGGTGTCAACAAGAATGGATCCAGAAACGTTAAAGACAATGGGGAACGAAGATTACAAGAACGGGAACTACGTAGAGGCCTTAGCATTGTATGATGCGGCGATAGCTATTGATCCAAAAAAGGCAGCTTATCGTAGCAACAAAAGCGCTGCATTAGCAGCTTTAGGGAGGATCCTTGAAGCAGTGTTTGAATATAAAGAAGCAATACGAATGGAGCCTCGTTACCATAAAGCTCATCATCGGTTGGCTTACTTGTACCTCAGGTAATTAATCCCTCAAAACCCTAGCTTGTAAGTCAAGTAATCTCATTATTAACTTGAAACGAATCTTTAAAACGTTTCCGATGGGAGTAAGTATCTCACCTTAAAAAAAAAAGTAAATTAGAAAAACCGCAAAGAAAATGTAGTGAGGTTCTCAAATGAGAACCAGTGAACTCTTTAGACCATCTCCAACAAGGAGTTATTGCGACGTAATTCTTAGTGAAATATAAGAATTCGTCTCTTAACTTTTAACTAAAAAAACTAAGAGACGAATTTTTATATTCCACTAAGAATTCGCCGTAAGAAATCTTCATTGGGAAGTGTTTTTAGAACTTCTAGTGCTACATCTCTACTTATTATTTATTTATTGATGATTTTAACTTATTTTAGACTTTTAAATTAGTTATATAAACAAATTTTATATTAAAATAACAATATTAACTTGTTTATGTACTTGTTATGAGATACTAACTAATAATGTTGCTATAATAGGTTAGGAGAGGTGGAGAACTCGATATATCATTTCAAGCATTCCGGTTCAGAAGCAGACCAAGAAGACGTTTTGAAAGCCAAGACGGTACAGACACTTCTCAGCAAATGCACTGACGCTAAAAGACAGCGTGACTGGAACAATCTTATCAAAGAAACTGAAAACATCATAGCTTCAGGAGCCGATGCAGCTCCTCAAGTATATGCATTGCAAGCAGAGGCTTTTCTAAAGAGTTTAAGACATCAAGAGGCTGATGAAGCTATGTCTAGATGCCCGGTTCTAGACGTGGAAATGAGCATAAAATATTACGGACCGATCAGTTCCGCTGGTTTCTTGGTCGTATGGGCTCAGGTTCACATGTCTTCCGGCAGGTTAATTTGTTCTCTCAAGAGTACCTTTTACCGGTCATGTTTTGTGGTTTAACCGGTTTGTGTTAAAACCAGATTTGGAGAAGCGGTTGAGGCGATTCAACGAGCGAAGAAGCTGGACGGGAACAACAAGGAAGTAAGCATGGTTCTTCGGCGTGCGCAGGAGGTTATGGCTGCGAGAACTAGAGGCAACGATTTTTTTAAAGCTGGACGGTTTCAAGAAGCTAGTACAGCTTATGGTGAAGGGTTAGACCATGACTCAAGAAACTCAGTTTTGCTTTGTAACCGAGCAGCTTGTTTGTCCAAAATGGGTCAGTTCGATAGAGCCGTCGAGGATTGCACGGCTGCACTCACTGTCCGTCCTGCCTACGCCAAGGCTCGGTTGAGAAGAGCTGATTGTAACGCTAAGGTAGTGTATAAGTTAATGTTTTGAAATAAAGTTTGTGTTAGTAACATAAACATTAATATAAACATCATTGTTTTTGTGGTTGCAGCTTGGGAAATGGGAAGCGGCGATAGAGGACTACGGGATACTGAGCAAAGAAACACCAGAAGATGAGGAAGTAATCAGAGGATTGTTGGAGGCTCAGGAGCAGCTTGTAAAAGGCCATGAGATTGATCAGGAAGTCACGGACTAAGTCGCGTCTTGTTTTTTTTAATTTTTTTGGCCGTGAATTTTTTAACTTGTAACTCGTTGTAAGCTTGTAGGGTAGACGATCTATTTACCCACGAGAACTATCATATAGCATCAGATCCCCACCGAACTATGACCTTATGCTAGACTCCCACAAATTGAATATTGCAAACTTATTTCTCCCCGAATCAATACTTCAAAACCTAATTACCCACAGACAATGGTTTTAATTGGTTTTAGTTGGTTTATTATTAACCAAACATCTTAAAACCAAGTAAACTAAATCAAAATCCAATTAAATCGCCACA